>JAYDZE010507441.1:0-15566 GCA_034509125.1 Monilaria moniliformis
AAGAGATGAATAGTGTAAGGGAAAGTTAAGGCTCGGCCGCTGTTGCAGGGAGTAAAATTTTAAGGGAAAAGTTGTTGCGGGGCCCATGAATGGTATAAGGGAAATGGTAAGGCTCGGCGCCGTGGATGCCCTAAATAGCAGACTGAGTATAAGTTGTATAACAATCAAGAAGCCACAGACAAAGCTACTTCTTGTTCTAGTTTAGTTTGAAGGTCATATGATCAAAGGAAGATCATTTCCTGATAGCCTAAACAGTGCCAAAACATATCTTCTATATATTAGGTCCATCTGCTGATTTCCGTTTTTGGACTTGGGATAGGGATTGGTGGCTCTTTGTTCTGCAGATTGGCCATGACTCATCTCAACCTGCAGCACCTAATCATATCTTCAAATATCAACATCATTTTTTCAATTAACTTACGTGGTCGTGTTATATTTCAAATTGCTACTACTCTAAAACTCTCTATTACTAGGTTAAGAAAGTCCAGCTACATCTTGTTTCCTTTACAAATAGATTTTCTCTTATAACATTTAAAATCACCAGTTAAACCAGTTAAATAGTATTGTATGCAATATACCTGTTCTTGTATTGTATAATGTTCTTATTGTTTTCTAATATCTCCCATTTATAGCTTGGGCACAGAATCCTGACTGTAAAGGAAGAGTTCTTCGTCGTCCATTTGCAGTTCACCTGCACAAACCGCCATGAAGCAATACTGTCTGGAAGTTGTTGGTCTTGTAACCAGTGCAGCAAATTTTACTTATGCAGCAGGTAACTTTGTACTTGAAATGTCATTTATGTTATTGTTACTCCAGAGCATACTTATCATTCATGAGTATTTTCTAATTATATTGATATCTTCCATATTCAGTCTTGTTTTATCTTCTGGTTAGCAATAGTGTTTTTGTGTTGAGATGAAATGCTATTAATTTACGAAATGAATTGCTCTCTTGCATAATTTGTTATGGTACATTGTTCATTTTATCCAGGCCTTCAAGATCCCTCCAAAGCATTTACTTCATGCAGTCTTTGAGTTTTTTGGTGTAAACTACAGATGCTTTGAACACGAGCAGTCTTCCACTTTGCCGGAAACTCACACTGACATCTTTGGGGATAAACACCACCTCTATAAGGTAAATTTTGAAACTTAAATAGTTCTCTTGTTGCTTGGACCTGGTCAGCATTTAACAACTTTTATGGTTTCTCTGTTTGGATTTTGTCCTTCCAGATACCAGTGAATGAAGTAGCAGCTGATACTAATGATAATGATGGCATTTTAGAGAATGATTGCTTTGATGATAGACATTCTTTCTTGAAACTTATGTGAGAAGAACTTCTACCAATTTGACACGCTTAGTCGTGCTAAGCATTCATCAATGATGATCCTTCATGATCTCCATGTATCAAGGTCAAGAGCAATGGAAGCCATCTGCAGTATTTGTAATCAGAATGTTGTGGCAAGATGGCATTGCGAGACGTGTTCCCTGTTTCACTTTTATATACTGACCTTCCAACTATGGCATATGTGAAGTATAATTTGTAATATCTATTTTGAAGTGATAAATTATGTAGTGTTCTTGTCTGGTAATAACAAAAAGAATATTGTGCAGATTCTGGATCTACTAAAGCATGCCAGTAAATGTCCATCAACCAAATCAACCCAATTGTTTTCCTATCAAGAACATATTCCGGCACACCAGGGATTGTAAACGTCGTGCAGTCGGTGGTTGCAAGCGCTGTAAGAAAATTTGCGACATGCTCATAATGCACTCAAATGTTTGCAAAGATTCTACTTGCTGTATACCTAGGTGCATTTAAAATCAATAACTTCCTATCTCTATGATTCAAATCTCTTTTCTTATTTTGTACATTGACATGGTGATTGATATTTTTCTTCATTCCATCCCAAGCAACTTGAGGCGTTGCTTTTGGGCATGGAATTTAAGAAGAGAGTGTTTAGTGTTTTAAGTAGGTTGGTAATAAAATATATAAATAATTAGATGTATTAGTTGTGATATTTATTTATTATTCATTTTTTAATAATAATTGAAATTATAACAATAAATTTAATATTTAGATTTTTTTTAAATATGATTTTTTTTTCCTAATATATTTGTTGTTAGCTGTTTCTTTACTTTTTTTTAGCTATTTTTATACTTCATTTTTATATAGTTTTTTATTATTTTTTAGAGTGTTTCTTTAACTGTTTTTGGACATTTTTTAGTGTTTGATTAGGCATTTTTTTATTATTACTAATGCCTCCATTAAATTAATTTTGTTGTCTGACCAACTCAATGAAATGGAAAATGAGAATTTATTCTCCAATTAAAAGCTAAAATGACGGCTAGCGTTACATAAAAATGGGGGCAGTGATGAGGTTTGAATATTTCAATAAAGAAAGTCTGTACCCGCGATCTTTTTAGAATAATATAAGAAAAACTTATAACTGATTTTATATAATTCTACTTTACTAAAATGCGAATCAAAACATGCAAAAGCAGATTAATCAAATCCTAAAGCATGTTTCACTAGTTGGTTTAAATTACTTACTTGTGTTTGATCTCTAAAGATCAGATGATGGCTTGCTTCCTCTTCATGTGTATATTAAGAATTCGCAATCTTAGAACTTCTAATATGTTCCCAATTTCTAGGTTTGAATATTAATGTGGCATCACTATCAAACCTAGGACTAGAGAAGGGGAGAAGAAAATACAAATAGAGGCTAGGGTTTGAGAAGTTACCCTAGCAGTGGACGAAAACTATGTGTGTGTGTTATGTTTTCTCTTCTTCTTCTCTCGTATTTATAAAGTATGTATGAGTCATATTAGTAATCCAAGGAAATTTAGACTGGGTCTCTCTATTGGGCTTTCACTAATAAAATTGAGGCTTAATTTTAATATAAGCTCAACAAAATATTAATTTGTATCTCTATAAAAAATAATATTGACTTATCCATCCAAATCCAAATTACAAAGAATTTGGGCTTCATTTTTAATTAATTTATTTTCAATGTTTAAGATTTTAATATCCATTAATTAATTTAAGCCTGCTATTGCTTTAATTAATTAATATCTTTTACCAAGAGTGATCTAGTTCAAAAATCATTGTTTATTATACTTTGGAATAAATTCCAAGCCAGCTGAGCTTCTGTATAATAAAACCTTTATTTAACTCCTGTTGGGGATATTATCAACCCGGACTCGCTTGGGACATGATTCAATGCAATAACAATCCTAGCACCTCTAGATATTAATTACCACTGACCAAAATATCAATATTCTTGAGCTACGAAAAACCTGCACCTTTTGATAAATCAAAGCAGTGCATAATCAATATTTTATGCTCAATGTTATATACAAAGGTTACGAAATAAATAATCACCGAGACCTCGTCTATACCACACCAGCATCATTTGTTTACCAATGTTAGTAAGCTTTTGGACCGACACTGCAACCTTTCACGATAGATTGTCTAAGTCTATCTAGGTTGTGAAATTTTAACTTTTCTTCTATAAGAAATCGACTGAGAGACATTAAGTGATAACTTGATCTCTCACTCAGTCTATAGTATAGAAGACTTAGACATGTTTGCTTAATCATAACACTCTGTAAAGCAACAAAGTATGAAAATGCAAACCAATGTGACAAAATAATAATATTCTCATATATTGGGAAATAAGGTTTACAATTACAAAGCAGCTCGAAGCTTACTTTTCAGTATATACCTTAACAATTACCCACTTATACTCAAAACAAGCTGTCGAGTAATACACTACTGCCTATTCTCCCACTTATACGAAAGCAGGTCTAGGTGTTCAATACATCTGACTCTCATCGCTTCCACATGACGGTTGAACGTCATGCGGGGAAGCTGTTAGTGAAAGGATCTGTCAGGTTGTCCTCTAATGCAATCTTAGTCACCTTAATGTCTCATTTGCTTATTATATGCCAAATGATGTGATACTTCCTCTCTATGTGTTTACTAGCCTTGTGGGCTTGTGGTTTCTTTGAGTTTGTCACTGCTCTTGAGTTGTCACAATAAACTGTGACACTCGTGGGCATACTCGGAATCACGTTAAGTTCCATTAGGAAGCTTATGAAGCAGCCACATATTCAGCTTCCATGGTGGAGTCTGCGATACATTTCTATTTCACACTCCTCCATATAATGGCCCCACATCCTAAGGTTAACACGAACGCCTGATAAACTAGCATATACTCCTTAGTCATCTTCAGGTACTTGAGTAAATTCTTTACCATAGTCCAGTGTCCTCGGCCAGGGTTGGATTGATATCTTGCTACCATGCCCACGGGAAAGCAAATATTAGGCCTAGTACAAAGCATAACATACATAAGACTTCCAACTGCCGGAGCATATGGAATCTGTCTCGTCTCCTCAATCTCACTTTGTGTCTTGGGACACATGTCTTGAGATAAGGTAATTCCATGCTGAAAAGGTACAAACCCTTTCTTGGAAATCTGCATGCGTAAAAGCTTAAGTATAATATCAATTTAGGATTCCTGAGATAAACACAACATTATTTTCTGGCGATCTCGGATAACCTTGATCCCAAGAATGTGTCCAGCTTCTCTCATATCCTTAATTTCGAATTATGTAGACAACCACTATCTAACCATTGATAATATCATTTTGTTGTTTCCAATCAATAGGATGTCATCTACTTAGAGAATCAAGAAAACAACACTTGTACTATAAACCTTTTTGTAAATGCAGCTTTCATCAGGGCACTGCTCAAATCCATAGGACTTAACAGTCTGATTGAAACAAACATTACATGATCTGGAGGCTTGCTTGAGACCATAAATGGACCTCTTAAGCTTCCAAAACATGTGATCATTGCCCTTGACTACATATCATTCGGTTTGTTGTGTGTAGATGGTCTTCTCAAGACTTCCATTAAGGAAAGTTGTCTTGACATCCATCTGCCAAACTTCTCAATCCATGTAGGCCGCAATAGACAAAAGGGTTCAGATTGACTTAAACATAGCTACAGGAAAGCAGGTCCCGTCGTAATTGATATATTCCCTTTGGGTATAACCCTTTTCCACTAGCCGTACTTTGAAGACTTTCACTTTCCCATCAAGTCCACGTTTACGCTTGTATTTACTCGCAATGACCTTACAGCCTTTGGGTAGGATACTAAGATCGTAAACATCCTTGTCTATCATTGATTGTAATTCGGATTCCATCGCTTCTTTCCAAGAGCAACTGTCTGGATCCTCTACAACTTCTTTGTAGTTCCAGGGATTGGATTCATCTAAGTCAGGAACTGAGTCTAAAGACTCTCTTAGACCAATGAATCTATCTGGTTCCCTAGTAACCCTCTCACTACAACGAGGCACTATAATCTGGGGTACAAAAGTTAATGTACTTGGTGTATTTATTGTATTTTCTTGAATAATTGGTATTGTGGTTTCTTTTAGTTCCTCAAGAGCAACCACACTGCTGGATTTATGGTTCTGTACATAGTCTTGGTCTAAGAACTTGACATTTATGCTAATGAATACCTTCTTGTCACGAAGACTATAAAACTCATATCCCTTCGTTCATTTTGAATATCCTACAAACAAACATACCTCCATACGTGATTCCAATTTACTTGGATCTTTCTCCAACGCATGTGATGGACAACCCCACACTCTAAGATTTCCTAGACTAGACTTGCGCCCGGTCCACAACTCGTGTGATGTTATTGATACTGACTTCGATGGTAGGTTGTTTAGAGTGTAGGTTGTTGTTTCCAGCGCATATCCCCAAAACGAAATGGGTAATTTAACATAACTCATCATTGATCGAACCATCTCTATTCCTTCTTTCAGCCAAGCCATTCTGCTGAGGTGTGCCAGACGAAGTCAGCTGGGATTGTATTCTCACTTCAGATAAGTAGTCCAAAAACTCATTGCTAAGATATTCGCCTCCACAGTTAGACCGTAGACACTTGATTTTCTTACTATGAAGCGTCTCCACAAATGCTCTGAATTCTTTGAATTTCTCAAAGGACTTTGACTTGTGGTGCATCAAATATACAAACCCCTCTTTTGATTAATCATCAATAAAAGTGATGAAGTACTGAAAACCTTCTCTAACTAGAGTTGACATTGGACCACATACATTAGAATGAATGAGCTCTAGTACTTTCTTGGCCTTATTTCCTTTGACCTTAAAAGTTCTCTTGGTCATCTTGCCTTCCAAACAAGATTCGTAGGTTGGAAAATGTTCTGAAATTAGATCCTTAAGTGGACCTTGATCCACCAACCTTTTGATCCTCCTAGGATTGGCATGTCCAAGTCTTAGGTTCCATAAGTATGTTTCTTTCATTCCAATAGAAGGAGACTTTCTCTTTTTTGAGGAAGTTGATGTATTATTAGACTCAATTAATTGTGTAGATCGTGTATTTACTATGGTAAATAAATTATTTTGCACAGTACCACGACAAATAAATGAACCATATATCTCAATAATGCAAGCAACATTAAATTAAATCGAATATCCATCAAAACTAGTTTAGAAACAAAAATTAAATTCCTTTTAAACGAAGGTACAAGTAAAACATTGTTTAATACCAAAAATCTATCACTAAAAAAGTGTAAATACACATCTCCCATTGCAATAGCCGCTACTTTTGTGGCATCCCCTAACTGGATATAGATTTCTCCCTCATGTAGTCACCTTGTCACCTGCATTAAAGAGGGATCAAAGCAAACATGATCAGTGGCTCCCGTATCCACTACCCACGAATGGGTAGAAACGGCCGCTAAGTATGATTCTACTGCATGGGCTTGAGACATACCTGAGCCATTGTTCTTCTTTAGAAGTGGGCAATCCGTCTTCCAATGTCCCTATTTGCCGCATTTGAAGCATTTGCCAGTTTTTTTTTGGACCCATATTTTTCTTACCCTTTCCTTTCTTAAGAGCCATGGACGTCTTCTCATTTTTCTCCTTCCCCTAGCTAGGCTAAGGGCCCAAGGAAGAAGGAGTAGCGGCAATCAGGGTTTGGCTAGTTTGGGTCATTAGGTCCCCTGCCGGTTGCAGCTCTGTCAACAACAGGAAGTGAATAATTCATTTTATTCATATCATAGTTCAGCTTGAACTGTTGATAGATAGCAGGTACACTCTAGATGACGATATCTATCTGGGATTCTGGATCAATTGATCCTCCCAAAATTTCTATCTCATTGAGATAGCCCATCATCTCGAGGACATGGTCCCTCATAGATGAGCCCTCCTTCATAGTCTTGTTCATGATGTTCCAGATTATCGATGACTTGGCAGCACGGTTCTGCATCCCGAAAATATTTTCAAGGTTGAGCATCATACCAGCGGCTGTCTGCATAACTTAATGCTGATGTTGAAGCACTTTTAACATTGAAGCCAAAATATAGCACTTCGCCATCTCATTAGCTTTGTGCCACTTGTTATATGCTTCATTAACCACATTCGTTGCAACATTGGCAGGTGCTAGAGGACAAGGTGTTTCCAAAACAAACTTAATGTCGTTGGTTATTAGTACTATATCTAGATTTCTTTTCCAGTCTACATAATTTTGATCTTCGAATTAGTTTTCTTTTTGGATTAACGTAAGAGGATTGAACGACATTATAAAATAGGCTGAGAAGAAAATAAACTAAAGTCACATTACATGCTTGACACATAAATTGCAATAACCATAAAATAATTCATACATCTCACAACAGTTAAACAGATTTTGAGCAAGTGACTAAGGTGATCATAACTCAAACATATTTAACAAAATTTTCTTGTCACATAATTTGATAGATAGACTAGAGACCACTAAGGTGGCATGACTATCAAATTATATCTAAGCTCATACGACAATTTTTACTACTAAAAAATCTATTTTTGTTTTGATACTCCTTCTAGGGAAGATTGTACGCCACTGACAAAATTCTTAGCTTCATCAATTAAGAAGTCTACTCATATGAACTTATAATTTTTTGGAAATTTAGCTCCCACTAGGGTGGGCCGGTAAATACTTAGAAATTACTTCATAAATATACTAAATTGTAGAGACTATACATGACACTTCTTTATTTTCAAGAAAATAAAATTTAGTCGTAATTACCACTTAGTCATTTGAAAGAAAAAAGTTTTTGCATAATTATCACATAAAGCATAAAAACATAGATTAATCCACTTCATCATAGCATAAACAACTATCAAAACAAAGCAGGAAATAAACAAATTACAACCCCTTTACATTTTGACAAAATTTATCCATACCGGATAATTATAAAATAAAATCTAGAACATTTTGACCAAATCTAAACGATTAGATTTATCAAATGCTAACGACTAGATCAATCATAACATCATATCTTATCAAGATCTTATCAAGATAAATCTTAACAAGATATGATATGATTTTGGATAGATTTTTCAAAATCTATCCGAACAACCAAACAACCGCCAAGCTTGGAACCACCGTCTGACTGCCGTGTCGCGTCGCTCTTGGTCTTCCACAGCTCAGCCGAGAGTGCCGAGCTCACCGCACGATGCTATCGGATGGCAATGGATAGCTCGTGGCTCGCGCCACCCAACCGCCTACCCAAGGTGTCGTGCGCATAGCGCACGCTAGCTCGCCATCACTTGCGCCCCTCACGCGCATGCCTTGGGTGCCACCGTACCCGCGTGCTTGGGACGGTACATCGCTCGGCCGAGCGTGCCGAGAGCTACCGAGACAACCTCGCCTATACGCATGGCCCGACGTCTATCTTGCTCGCCCAGTGCTCGCCGTGGGCCCAATTGCGTGTGCGCGCTTCACGCAATCGCTTGCCCGCTTGTGCTGGCCCTTCGCCGGCGCCCGACACCCGAAGATTTCACGTGATGCGCACCCGTCCCTCGGCGCCTACTCTGCCAGCTGCCTCAACACCCGCGCGATACTGGCTGGACATTGCCGAGTGCTACCAAGAAATATCGGTAAGCCTTGTGCCCGCCCCGCACAGGCCTTGTGCTGGTTGCGGCTGTTAGTGCGAGGGACTGACCCCGGCTCCCGCCAGCCATGACACCCTGCTGCATGTTTCCGGCTGCGAGAGTCGTCGATGGCTCTTGGCGAGATCTTCCAAGGGATTGACACTTGACTCCCACCATCCATTACACCCTCGACGGTCGCTTCGCGCTAGGCTGTCGGCCCTGCCCGCCGATTGACAAGCCCTCGACCACCCCCAACCCCCACATCTTCCATGCCCGGCTCTCGCCTGCCCGTCGCTTGCCAAGATGCTCTCGACGCCGCACGCAGTGCACCACTGCATCTATGTGTGCGGCGTCGACTGCCACCTCAGGCCGACAGTGCACTCGAGCCATTTTCAGGTGGGGCTCCAAGATGTGACGTCGTGGCCCGAATCCGACCTCCGTCCTCGTTTTTCATGTTCTTCGTCATCGGTTACAAATAAAACGAAAGGAAGAAACAACCTAATCTACCAGGTTCAACCCCCATGGGTTTAAAATTATTTAAAATGTAGAAAGTATACCAATAAACACATTCATTCCATTCCATGCAGTTCTTAAAAGAAACGCTGGAATTAGCAGGAAAAGCATAATTTGTTTTCATATATTAGTGTTTGATCCGGCTCTGATAACAATTGTTGGAGTTTGAATATTCCAATGAAGGAATCCTCTACCCAGGATCTTTCTAGGATAATATTAAAAAAACTTATAACTAATTTCATATAATCCTACTTTACTAGAATGTGAATCAAAATATGTAAAAGCAGATTAATTAAATCCTAAAGCATGTATTATTAGTTGGTTTAGATTACTTAATTTTGTTTGATCTCCAAAGATCAGACGATGGCTTGCTCCTTGTCCACGTGTAGATTTAGAATTCTCAACCTTAGAACTTCTAATATGTTCCAAATTTCTAGGTTTGAATATTGATCTGGGCAAAACTATCAAACCTACAGGACTAGAGAAGATAGAAGAAAGCACAAATGGAGGCTAGGGTTTGAGAAGTGCGAACCCTTTGTGAGTCTGTGTGTTATGTTTTCTCTTCTTCTTCTCTCCTATTTATAGAGTATGTATGAGCCATATTAGGGATCCAAGGAAATTTAGACTGGGCATCCGTATTAGGCTTTCACTAATTAAATTGATACTCAATTTAATATAAGCCCAATAAAATATTAATTTGTGCCACTATAGAAATTAATATTGACTTACCCGTCCAAATCCAAATTACAAAAAATCTGGGCTTCCTTTTTAATTAATTTATTTCTCATGTTTAAGATTCTAATATCCATCAATTAATTTAAGCTCGATGCTGCTATAATTAATTAATATATTTTACCAAGAGTGGTCTAGTTCAAAAATTATTATTTATTATACTTTGGAATAAATTCCAAGCTAGTCGGGCTTCTATATAATAAAACATTTATTGAACTCATCTTGGGGATATTACCAACCCTGACTCTCTCGGGATACGATTCAATGCAATAACAGTCCTAGCACAGGTAGATATTAATTACTACTACCCAATTCTTGGGCTTCAAAAAACCCGCACCTTTTGATAAATCAAAGCAGTGCATAATCAATATTGTATGCTCAATGTTATATACAAAGGTTAATAAATAAATAATCACCGAGACCTCGTCTTTTAGGAATCAGCAAAAAAGACTTATCTCAACGTGAACCCATTCAATGTTATACCACACCAGCGTCATTTGTTTACCAAGGTTAGTAAACTTTTGGACCGACACTGCAACCTTTTCTGATAGATTGTCTTAGTCTATCTAGGTTGTGAAACTTTAACTTTTCTTCTGCAAGAAACCGATTGAGAGACCTTCAGTGATAACTTGATCACCCACTCAGTCTATAGTGCAGAAGACTTAGAGATGTTTGCTTAATCATAACAGTTTGTAAAGAAACAAAGTATGAAAATGCAAACCAGTGTAACAAAATATAGATCTTCTCATATATTGGGAAATAAGGTTTCCAAGTACAAAATAACTCGAAGCTTGCTTTTCAGTATATACCCTAACTGGCAGAGATGCCCCAATCTCAAAATTTGAACCAAAAATGAAAAAAAATGGTGCCACAACATTTTAGTAGCTAACAATTCTTATAAATGCATATTCTTGCTACCATTTCTTCCCACTACCAGCAACCAATGGAAAGAGAGAAATAGAGAAAAGTGTAAAAGAAAATGAGAAGGAAAGATTTATAACACAAGAGATAAGTCAAGTTGTTCATTTCATCCTTGGAGCATGCGTTGATGGAAAACCACCTTGGGGCAAGCTTTTGGAAGCTCAACACAAGTTTTCCATATCAATGAAAATCATCTCAAGATTGTGGGTAGCTGCAAAGTAACAAGAAAAAAGAGAACTTGTTCATCGAGTCAGTGGTATAATAACTAGAAAGTAGAAAAAAAATTCTACAACTTGACCTTATATTACTCTCAAATCTAGAATATGCAAAACGGCAGTATTAGAAACTTAGTTGCTGGTTTAGGATGTAAGAAGTCAATAATTGGAAGATTGGTACATGCAGGACTTACCAAAGTTCATACTTCAGCCATACAACCTGATTTAACAACCTCAAACAAGCTTCTAAGATTGAAATTCTCCTTAGAGGTCTTAAAACTATACAGAATACTAAACAAAGTCTAGTTTAGGAATATGAACAACATAGTCCATATTGATGAAAAAAAATTTATATCACAAAAGAGTCTCACGGATTCTAGTTAGCACCGGAAGAGGCTGAGCTACATAAGATATGTAAAAGCAAGAAATTCATTTCAAAAATTAAGTTTATGCGTGTTGTATGCTGACCATTGTTTGCAGAAAATGGAGAAGTTTTATTTAATGAAAAAATTGAAATATTTCCATTCGAAAGAAGTTCCACAAAGAGAAACATTAAGAACAAAACAGCAGACACAATGGAGACTAATGCTACTGAGATAATCACAAAATAAGTGATTAAAGATTGCTTGATCACTAAGGTACATGACACAACATAGCAACACTTTATTTAATGTATGCACTTAACCTATTAATTTCAGTGTACCATTCACTTAGTTTACCAATGAAAAATGTTTGCATTTCAGTGCACAAGTTCAATTAAAACTTGATGGTATATGCATTTAATGGAGCCATTGAAGTGTGTCTAACGTATACATTAAGATATTTTTTTCTCATTAATTGGGATATAAGGTTACATAGAAGCAGTCCGAAGCGTGCTTTTCAGTATCTACCCTAACAATCTCCCACATTGATACTCAAAACATGTTTCCTAGTATACAAAAGAACTAGTACAAAACTAGTGACTGTCTATTCTCCCACTTATACTCAAAGCGGGTCCGGGCCCTTGATGCATCTGACTCTCATCGCTTCCACGTGATGGTTGAACGTCGTGCTGGTAAGGGCCTCTATGAAAGGATCTGTCAGGTTGTCCTCTGATGCTATCTAGGGCATATACTCAGAATCACATTCAGTTCCATTAGGAAGTTACTAAGCCAAACAACTTCTTTAGTGGCTTCCAAAGCAGCTACATATTCATCTCACATGGTAGAGTCTCCGATGTATTTCTACTCCACATTCCTTCATGTAACGACTCAACTTCCTAGGGTGAACACACAACCTAAGGTAGACTTTCTTCAATCCCGATTAGTCTTAAAATTTTAACTGGTGTAACCCAAAGAACACAACTCAGACGCCTGGTAAACTAGTCTATACTCTTTAGTTATCTTCAGGTACTTGAGTTTATTCTACCGCAGTCCAGCGATCTTAGCTAGTTTGATATCTTGCGACCATGCCTACGGAAAAACAGATATCTGTCCTAATACACATAATGGCATATCCAACTGCTGAAGCATATGGAACTCATCTCATCTCATGTATCTAGTCGGTGTATTAGGACACCTGTCCTAAGATAAGGTAATTCCATGCCGAAAAGATAGGAAACCCTTCTTGGAGTTTTGCATGCCGAAGCATCTAAGCACAACATCGATGTAGGCTTCTTGAGATAAGCCCAGCATTCTTTTCTTGCAATCTCGGATAACCTTGATCCCAAGAATGTGCCCAGCCTCTCCCAAGTCCTTCATCTCGAACTGTGTAGACAACCATTCTCTTACGCCTGATAACATCTTCTTGTTGTTTTCGATCAACAAAATGTCATCTATATAAAGCATAAGAAATACCACGTTTCCACTGTCAATCTTATTATACACACAACTTTCTTCTAGGCACTGCTCAAATTCAAAAGACTTGACAGTTTGGTCGAAACATATGTTCCATGATCTAGATGCTTGCTTGACATAAATGGATTGGGTTGTTCCATGTAGATAGTCTCCTCAATATTTTCATTTAGGAAGGTTGTCTTGATGTCCATCTGTCATATTTCCCAATTCATGTAGACTGCGATAGACAAATGGATTCGGATTGACATAAGCATGACTATTTGTGAGAAGGTCTCATTGTAATTGCTACATTTCCTTTGGGTATAACCCTTTGCCACTAGCCGTTCCTTAAAGAAATTCACATTTCTGTCAGGTCAGCGTTTATGCTTGTATACCTATTTGCTCCCAATGACCCTGCAGCCTCCGGGTAGGTTGGAAGCCTTTAAACACCTTTGTCTACTATTGATTGTAGTTAGGATTCCATCGCTTATTCCCTAAGCAACTATCTGGATCATCGTCTCCTTATAGTTATTGGTATCGAATTCATCCTAGTCGAGGACTAAGTCATTAGACTTTCCAAAATTAATGGATCTCTTGGGTTGCTTTACAACACTTTCACTACATCGAGACTCTAAAATCTAAGGTACAGAAGTTTGAGATTATCTATTAGGTTATTGTGGTTTCTCTAGTTGGTTCGTCGAAACTGTTACTTCTCCAGTTCGTTGAGAGCAATCATACTACTTGGTCGATGGTGCTTCACATAGTCTTCATCCAAGAACATGGTGTTCGTGCTAACGAATACCTTCTTGTCATGAATACTATAGAACACACACCCCTTCGTTCGTTTGGGGTACCTTACAAACAAGCATATCGCAGTACGTGATTCCAACCTGTTGGGGTCTTTCTCCAGTGCATGTGGTGGACAACCCCACACTCTATGTTAGACTAGACGGACATCTAGTCCACAACTCATGTGTTGTTGCAGGTACTGACATAGAAGGTAAGCAATTGTTTTTTGTGCATGACCCCAAACGAAATGTGTAATTCTACATTACTCTTCATTGATCGATCCATTTCTAGGAGGGTTCAATTCCCGTTTTCAGCAATGTCGTTCTGTTGGGGTGTACTAGACATTGTAAGTTGGGATTGGACCTCAGCTTCTAATAGGTGGTCTAAAAACTCATGACTAAGGTATTCGCCTCCACGATTCTATCGTAGAGACTTTAAGTCTTACCACGACACGTTTCTACAAAATGCCCTGAATGAGTAATCACCAATAAAAGTAATGAAATACAGAGAACCACCACTTGTTTAAGTTGACATAGGCCCACACATCAGTATGAATGAGCTCAAGTACCTTCTTGGCCCTTTGCCCCTTGACCTTGAAAGGTTGCTTGGTCATCTTACCCTCCAAGCAAGATTCGCTAGTTGAGTAAGGTTTTATATGTAGATACTTAATAGGCTGTGGTGATGGGGAGATCGATGAGGATTCTCCGAAACTCGGAACCCCATAGGATAATGTTTAGAATTTAATTAACATGCAATTCAAATTAAATCTGCCTAGAACGCAAATTGACAATTAAATATTTGAAAATCCTAGATCATGATATCTAAGTGTTTGAATCTTACCATTAATTGCAGATCTTTTGTTTGTAGATGAGGGCTTGCAACTCCCAGTAATTCTCCAATATTCTACCTCGAATCTTCTAGCCTATTTTCCAAATCCAGAATCTAAATATAGGGTGGTCTATATTTTATCAAACTCTATAGGCTGGAGTGAAGAAGAAAAATAAATAGAAAGAAAGAAACAAAGAAAACACGCTAGGCGTGTTTCTCAGAGTCTCAGGTTACGAATTTAATTCTCCACTCCCCTATTTATAGAATATGTAATGGGCTAGGCTAGAGATCCAAGAAATTTGGACTGGGTCTCCCTATTGGGCTTATACTAATTAATTTGATCCCTAATTTAATTCAAGCCCAATAGAATATTAATTTGCACCGCTATAGAAATTAATATTTACCTACCCGTCCAAATCCAAATTACGAATAATCTGGACTTCCTTTTTAATTAATTTATTTTTCGTGTTTAATATTCTAATTCATTAGTAATTTAAGCATGTTGTTGGCTTTAATTAATTAATATCTTTTACCAATAGTGGTCTAGTTCAAGAACATTATGTACTGTACTGGAATAAATTCCAACCAGTCGAGTTTCATATAATAATTTTTTTTTCTCAAACAACTTTTGGGGATATTATCAACTTGGTCCTCCAGGACACGATTCAATGCAATAACAATCCTAACACTACTACATACTAATTACCAATGCCCAAGATATCAAGTGTAACACCCCTTACTCAGTAGGTTTCCCCACCGAATAAGTGATGTCACGATTGGTACCGCGGACACTCAGACCAAA
>JAYDZE010507552.1:0-34011 GCA_034509125.1 Monilaria moniliformis
CATTATGGTACTCTCATCAACTTGATGCATTTATTTTCTTCTATAGTTGATGTTCTTGAGTATGTTGGGAAGAATGGGAATGATGATTCACAGAGGGCTGAAGCTATTGATGTGTTGGAAGTTATAAATCGTTTTGAATTTGTTTTTGTGTTACATCTTATGAAGCAAATCTTGGGAATCACACATGAACTATCTCAAGTGCTACAAAAGAAAGATCAAGATATTGTTAATGCAATGAATCTTGTTAAGGTAGCAAAAACACGTTTGCAAGTAATGAGAGAAAAAGGTTGGGAGATTTTGCTTAATGAAGTTTCTAAGTTTTGTAGTAAATATGAGATAGTTCTGATGGACATGGAAGATGAGTTTGTAGCTCGAGGAAGAGGAAGACGTAGAACTGAGAAAATGAAGAATCTCCACCATTACCGAGTTGAGCTATTTTGTTCTGTGATTGACATGCAAGCTCAAGAGTTGAATCAACGTTTTGATGAAGTCAACACAGATTTACTTTTATGCATGGCAAGTTTCGATCCTAGAGATTCATTTTCTGCATTTGATTCAGAGAAGCTGATTCGCCTTGCAAGGTATTATCCATCGAATTTTTCTGAAGTTGCTTTGTACGAGCTTGAAAGTCAACTTGAAAACTTTATTTTCGATGTGCGCATGGATGAAAAGTTTTCACAAGTATTAGGGATTGGAGGTCTTGCTCAGAAGATGGTTTCTACAAGGAAACATGAAGTTTTTCCATTGGTTTATTTGCTACTTAAGTTGTCACTGATCTTACCAGTTGCCACTGCCTCAGTAGAAAGAGCTTTTTCAGCAATGAAGTTCATCAAGACTTCTCTACGCAATAGTATGGGAGACCAACTATTAAATGATTGTTTAGTTCCATATATTGAAAAAGATGTGTTTGTTAGTGTAACTAATGAAACTATTATGCAGCGATTTCAGAAGATGAAGAACAGAAGAGAAATGTTATGATGTGATTGTACTTAACTTTATTTTAACGGTGTAATTTAATTTATATAATATTTTTATGTTTAATATTTTTTAAATTCTTTTTGGGCCCCCCAGTGCCAAAATCCTGGCTTCGCCACTGCATTAAACCCTCTATTAAGTTATGTCTTCGTCCCTAAAATATTACACAAACGGAAGTTATTCTTAAATAGAAGTTTAAGACAAATAAAAAAAAAAAAACTTTTATTTATAAATATAAAATGCTTGCAAAATACATAAAGGTTATATACCGTAATCACCAAATACATGAGGGAAATAATTCGAAGGATGATTGCACAAAAGTTCATAAAAAATCATGTCTAGAAACTTTAAGCTTGGTCGACTAGTTGAAATTAAAATTTAACAAAAAGGAAGTCATGTGGCGACCTATTCAGTAGAGATTATAATTGGCACATGTATAGATTACATGTGCCTAAGGGTGCTTAAATAGGTAATGGGTATTGGATAGTACCTAAACTAAACTAATACCTGCACTATATGGGCATCTATGTTGTAGGCTTTTAAAATTAATTTCGATTATTGGGTATTATTTATATATATGTTATATTAAATTTAAAGTATTCAACACATGCAAGTTAAAGAATATAATTGCAATACAAAAGATTAATTAGTCATTGTTACCAACAATGTTAGACAAATATTTTGATTGAATCAACTAAAATCTACTGTGACAAGAGATTTATACCTATTTGATATTTAAACATATATATATTATTTATTCTTAAATGGAGGTGTATTTTTTGAAGCGTAACTTGAAAAAAATATAAATTATAACAATGTAGAATTTATTCTTATTTATAATTGGTCCCAAGTTGGAAACATGAATTTTTATTCCTGCTTATAGTAGTATACTTCCGTTAGTAAAAATATCCTAAATACGCCAAACAATCCGCATGTATTTATGCTATCAATAATAATAAAATAATACTCAAAATTTCATTTTTTAAAACATAATCTAGCTTAAGTTAAATGTAATGAAACTAATACTAATATTTTGTCGAGTCGGTGAAATAGCTCAATGTGGCCTCCACAATAAAAGCTCAAAACCATGTAATTTCGATCATTATTATTATCTTGACTTGGTTCCACATGAGTTTTTTTATATTTTTTTATTATTATTTCAGCTCTCTATTCATACATGCAAGTTTTATAAATGAATAATTCTCATTTAAATCATAACTTTTTGTTGACTTATGGTCAATCCCATAACTTTTGAAACTGAATCATAAAATCATAACTTTTGAAATTTTCTCAATTATCCCACATATCAAAATTCCAGTGAAATTGGTGGTAACTTGTCAACCGAAAATCCTACATTGACCAAAAATCCTACTCATTGTCGAAGACATTAATTCTCAATAGGCTAATTATAATTCTGACAAGAAACAGAAAAAAGAAAGATGCTTGACTTAAAATTGATTAATTTTTTGTGTGAGGAGTGAGGACTAATTAATATTGTTTGTTCTCTTATTGTGACCGTCAATTTATTAAAAATGAATAAATCTGGTTATACGATTCTATCCCCCACAAATATCTTAGATATGTTGTGAATCTTGATCCATATTGGAGTAGCAAATGATGATGCATTCCATATAAAATGCTATAATCATATTCCATAAAGGTCATATTTGAGTAATTTTTATCAATCCAACCCGGCCCCATTTAAGACTTTGTAAAATAGAACATTTTCCTCCCATATAGTATGTAAATTCTAATACGCTGATCATTGTATAATTTGCAATTGTTATAAAAAAAACAATGCATTATCATCATATAACAATGCATCTTTTGATGGCAACTCTATTTGATTATCTAGCTACATAAGTAATATGTGAAATTAAAAATTCACATTACAAGGTTTTGAAGAGAAAGAAAGACAGAATATTAGTATTACATCAATATTTGAGGAGGTTGAGTATGTGATATGTACACTATCTGAATAATGTTTCCATGTTTTAGTGATAGTAACATGTAATAAAATAAAGGTAAAATATACATAATCAGATATTCTCTTCTTAAACTTAGGGTTCCTATCCAATAAAGCAATTTAAAGTCGAGTTTGCCCACTGAAAACTAGCATCTCAAAATCCCTACCCTTTATGGAAAATCTGGAAAAACAGCTCAAACAAAAAGAAACCCTTTGGACAAAAGATCATTTCTCTAGACAAAAAAGTGAAGATTCCATAATTTGACCGTACTAAACTCTGGTTTCACAAATTATGTTAGGAATCGACAGAATGAGAAGAAATCTGGAAACTGCTAGAATCTTTTTATTCCCCACGATTGTGTGTATTGCCTTTTCTACCCCTCCACCATGATCATCAATTGCCATTTTGTAATATCATTAATATACAGTATGTGACGGTACTAAATAATACACTATTTAGAGCATATTATTCTTGTGTGTAATCGTATCGTTGTACACTTATATAAACCACAACCCTTTACCACCTTTCATGCATGTGTATATTACATAAAACTAGACTAGACACACATTTTTGGGGGAGAAAAACAAAGGTAACTAGCATTTGGAAAAGGGGAATATTGGTGAGAATTTGAACGCAATGAATCTTGATTCGGGCTCCAAAAACATATCAGATATCCTCGCAGAGGTTTCGGGTATTCATGATTTTCTCAAGAAATCATCGGTGCTGGATTTTCATGTCCATGCATTGGAAGAAGAATTGAACAAGATTGAAGCATTCAAACGTGAACTTCCTCACTGCATGAACCTACTCAAAGATGGTCTCTCTCTCTCTCTCTCTCTCTCTCTCTCTCTCTCCCTCCCTCTCTCCCTCTCCTTGTTAAAAACAAGCGCGTGGCAAAATGTTTTCAAGACTTTACATTAGTTTGATATTATTTATTTTGAAGCGATGGAAAGATTGGAGGCAGAGAGGCCATCAGTGGACGAATTAGCACTTTTAAAGAATTATGGTGAAGGAGATGGAAGGATAAAAGCGTCAAATGACTTCACCGAGAAGAAAAATTGGATGACTTGTGTTCAGCTCTGTACCCCAATTTCAAGAGATCAAGACTCTGTTTTTCACTTCAAATCAGTAAATTCTTCTTCCATATTTGTTATTCATTTTATTCAGAACTTGAAATATATGTTTTGTGTTTTTGATGTTGATTGGATTTGCATTATTTAAATATATGTGTGTGTATATATATATATATATATATTTATTTATTTCAGAGATTCGTAGAAGGGGAGGACACTGGGAATCAGGTTGGAGGTAAACTCAAGAACGATGGGGGGGCATTTTTGGCATTCAAGAGACCAATGGGTAAGCAAGCAACCAGTGATTTGACGGTGAAAGGCGATTATGGAATTGGAAGGGCAAAAGGAGAGCAACGAGAGCAGAAGAAGAAACAGAGGCGCTGTTGGTCTCCGGAGCTGCACAAGATATTTGTTGATGCACTCCATCAGCTTGGCGGTGCGCAAAGTAAGATTTTTTTCTTTTCTTTTTTTGGTCCCTTTTCACACCATCAGTTTGTTCCTTTGTAGTTGATAGATAATTATAATATTTTTTCAACTAGAGCTTTAAAAAGGGATCTTCTTTAATTAATCTACAAGTGTGATGAATGGAAACTATAATTGTTCAATCCAAGTTCCCCAATCAATAATGTGTTCAATTTTAGCAGCGGCCACGCCCAAGCAGATTAGGGAGCTCATGAAAGTTGAAGGTCTCACTAATGATGAAGTTAAAAGCCATTTGCAGGTAAATTAACATATATACAAAAACTCACACACATATACACAACATATATATTACATTTTTCTCTACAAGGTCACATTCATGATCATATAAAAAGGAAAACTATTATTATTATCATATATTCAGTTCATTAATCAATCCATGCATTACATATTACTCCACAAAGTCACATGCATAATGATGCAAATAAAATTTGATTGGAAATATCAGAAATATAGGATCTACATAAAGAGAGTTGACTCAGCGGAGCAGTTTGCAATTTTAGGGTCCCCACACGGACCTCTGCAGGGTGGCAAGGTGGCTAAAGGGGGCTCTGCAGCCACCGGCGGTGAGGGTATTGGAGACGAAGACGACGACTAGTCGGAAACATGGACTGGAAGAGCAAGTTTCACAACCCATTACAATAAGGAGCTTGCCATACACAAACATATCATATATTGCTTAATTAATTTCACTTTCATCCAACACTCAAGTGTTTTTATCTTTTTATTGCTTGGCAGAGAATTTAAAATAATTTAGGATTTGTGCATTGTGGAGCCAATTTAATTTATGTTATTCAAATATATGCACTAATTTTACACTCCACTTAGTTGTTCAACGTCTGTCTTCACCAAATCTTGTATGAAAATTTCTCATCAACTTATATTTGTGTAGCAGGTAATATTGTGTTAGGAAGATTGGAATATATCACTGGTGTTAGAAAAAATGAACTAAAAACTATCATAATTTTCACTGCGTTGGAGATTCTAGAGTCTTATTTATCGAAGTCAAAAGTAGTTAAGGCAAAAGCAGCATGGGAATTTGGGGAAAAGCCCAAGTACAGCACAAGTATGAATGTGTGATGGGAGCTTTAGCTTTTGTAAGAGTGATGCTCTTTGTAGAGATGATTCTGGTTATAAACTCGATTCATACGAGTTTACTCTGAGTTTTGATTAATGTTATTGATAATAATTACATAGAGACACGACTCTCTCTTATCAGTAACTAAATAGTTCCTCGGAATGTACATAATATTAATAGGATATATGCAAGTATAATACTATTAGCATAAAAAAATGTAATATTGTATATATAAAACATAATAGTTGGATAATGATTTTTTTTTTCTTTTTATTTTTTGTTGAGTTTGGAGCAGTATAGTTAGTTGATCCACAACCTCATTCGTTAATCATCGATTTCCTTACACTACTCATCAATTATTTATGGACCACACACTATATTTTACCACATCTCTTAACTAAGAGACAACACCCACATTCTTATCCCTTATCCATATCTTTCTTTGCACTATTCATGGATCTCATCCTTTTATTTTTAATTCATTTCTTATTTTTTATTTGTTATATTTAGTACATATTCTAATTAAATTCAATTTCCAATTTAATAAAAGATGCAAATTTCATTAAAATACTAAAATTACATAAGTAAAAATCCTGCAAACACATTATTGAAAGGGGAAAAATACATAATCGAAATGCTAATTAATCGTCAAGCGGACCAAAGCGCGCCCAATTTTTTTAATTAAATCGTATTGGAGCCGATCGTGGTTGACAACATCACGCAACGACTCACGACACCTTTGATATTCTCGGAACGATTGCGGCATACCTTGATTTGGGCATCGATTGCGGTCGAAGAGCTCAAGGAGCAGGCATTATCCTCGTCTGCCCAATTAGGAGCATTCGCTCATTCGTCCTCGATAATCATGTTATGCATTATAATGCACGAATACATGACATCGGCAAGAATCTTCCTGAATCACGAACACGTCGGATCCTTGATGATCGCGAACCGTGCTTGTAGAACGTCGAATGCTCGTTAGACGCCTTTACGCGCGGCCTCCTGCTTCTCCGCGAAACGAGCTTTTTTGGGTTCGATTAGACACGAGATGACTTCACGAACTTCGACCACTTTGGATAGATGCCATCAGCGAGATAGTAGCCCATGTTGTACCGACGTCCACTGGCCGTGAATTGGACCGCGGGTGCCCTACCGTGCAATACATCGTTGAAGACGTATGAGTGGTTGAACACGTTGATGTCGTTGTTAGATTCAGGGACACAAAAAAATGCATGTCAAATCCAAAGGTGGTGGTCGGCGACTGTTTCTAGCACAATCTGTAACACCCCTTACTTGATTGGTTACTTGACCGAATAAGTGATGTCACAATTTCAGTATAGTACCAATCGAGTTAGGGGTGTTACACAATCGTCAGATGAGAGCCATTGTGGCCGCTGGTGCATTCGGCTCTCCATGCCATTGGACAGTTTTTCTACTGCTAGTGCATGCATTCAATGCTGTCAAGCATGGCCCGAACTGTTCGGCAGATTCCCACGTATATGCCGAGGAAGCCGTGGTATGCTTCGTGAAGACGAAGTAACTGTTAGCAGTCGAAGGTTGTGTGCGCCCTCAGATATTCAGCGCTGAATGCATCGCGAATGGCCTTGCAAAATCGGGCCAAGCATTCACGCTTCGTGCTCTCGGCAACGTGCATGTACTCGTCAAACATATCGGCGCATCCGCTGGTGGCTATCGGATTATCGACGTACACTTTACAAGCGTTGAATGGCCTAGGCGTCCGAGCGCGTCCAGCCGCTGCTGGAAGTATTCTTCGCGCGCAACCAATGTATTCGCTATGTGCATAAATAAATCCCTACGCATACGGAACCTACGCCGGAAAACATCTTCCCCCCAGCATAGCTAGTCGGAGAAATAATCCACCATCAGTCAGGCATCGACAACCTCTCGTTCTCGGTGCACGTACCTTCTGGATCGTACCTTGGGAGCATCCGTCAGAGGAGGCTGCAAATAATAACTTGCAGTCGCTGCTTGAAACATCGACATAAGTTGCTTAGTATTCCCGTCATCCGAATTGTCGGAGTCGGAGGAAACGCAATATGGATTCATTTTGACGGAGGCTATGAGGAAAAGAAGAAATATAATGAAATTAAGAGAAAACTAGAGAGATGATAGAAAAATTTGTGTAAAAATTGAAGTGGGAAAATGAGGTATTTATAGAAGGGTTGGGATAATTTAAAAATCTTTAACACTAGTTGTTGGGCACCCAACGGATCTATAAGAATTTGTTTTATAAAAAAAAAACCAAAATTTTGAATATTTTTTAAAAAATTAAATAGGTGTACTCGTAGGCCTAGCGAGTGGGCGATACACATGCCTCTCATTGGCCTGCGTGGGGGGGGGGGGGACACGTGACGAGCTGCTCCTCCCATTTTCATGCCACTTCGTGCATCCCGTCCCCTAAGCCCACCCACAATGCGTCCCGCGTTGGTCTCTTCCCGGCGGGACGGGCCACGGCGTGCGCGATGTGGGTGCCCTTACAACATTGTTTATTCCTTTTGGTTTTTCTTGATTTTTTTCTCAAAATTGAGGTGTGTAACTGATGTAACATTGTATTGCAAAACCTTGTTTCCCATATTTATGAGAAGAAAATAATTATGTTACATGGTTTACTTTTTATATTATGTATGTTTATTTCTAAGAATAAAATTATAGATTGAGCAAGCAAGTCCCCCTTCTATATTGTAGACTGGATGGTAGATCCATGATCACAAAAGATATTTCAGTCGGTTCCTTGTAGGAGAAAATCAAGTTCACAACCTACATAAACATGGACAATCTATTGTGAAAGACTACAGTGTTGATCCGAGGGTCGCGCATGTGTTGGCAAATTGATGACAATTGTGTAGTATAACACTAAAATGGATTACAGTGAGATAGGTACTTCGATGTTGTGTAAATGAAGTACAAGTTCTCGGCGATTGATTATTTCTTAATCTATATAGATAACATTGAGCATACAGTTTCGGTGATACACTGCTTTGATATGTCTAAGTATTGTTATCATATAGAATTTTGTCTCGAGATGACCCGAGTTGATAATACCCCTAATATGTGTTCGAAAAATATTTTATTATACAGAAGCTCCGTCGGCTTGGAATTTGTTACGAAGTATAATAAATAATTTTTTGAACTAGACCACTCTTGGAAAATGTATTAATTAATTAAAGCTAATAGTAAGCGTTGAATGGCCTAGCCGTCCGAGCGCGTCCAGCTGCTGCTGGAAGTATTCTTCGCGCGCAACCAATGTATTCGCTATGTGCAGAAATAAATCCCTACGCATACAGAACCCACGCCGGAAAATATCTTCCCCCAGCATGGCTAGTCGGAGAAATAATCCGCCATCAGTTAGGCATCGACAACCTCTTGTTCCCAGTGCACGTACCTTCTAGATCGTACCTTGGGAACATCCGTCAGAGAAGACTGCAAATAATAACGAAGAGGCTACAGAAGGCGAAGACATCTGTCTCGAAGAAAGTACTGATGCCTAGTAATTACCTATGTTTTCCATAAAAAGAAAAATAAAGACGATGGAGGCTCGCCGTCTTGCTTGCATGGCTGCGATGGCTGTAGTCACTGTTGAAAGAGCATTTCTTTGTTCAATGCAAATTCCACGCATATTCACACAACAACGAATGCATAAATCTTGGAAAGCGTGCTTAGATGAATCCTCTAAATCTAATGGGGTCATCGCAGGTGGAACTTGGTGACATTCAAGCCGAAATCGACGAAGAAGAAAGAAAGGAATGTAAAAAGGAAAAAAAAGAACAATTAAAACAGAAAAGTGCAAAAAATTAAATTGCGTGCACCACGATTGAAACATACGACTTCGTGGTTAGGAAGCATATGCTCTTTCACTGTGCTACATGCACTTTTTATATGAAAAACTAACACTATTAAATTTATTAATTATTTAGATAAGTTTTTTTGGTTATAACTGATCAGTTATCAGTTATAACCAATAATCAAAATTTTCTTTAAACACTAATCTAAACTAAATCGAAACCAAAAATTTCGGTTAACGATAAGTAACCAATAAATGTATAACCAGTTTGTCACCCCTAAGAGGGAGAGAACCAAAAGAGGATGGACGAGCAGCGACGCCACTTATAATTAGGGTGAAAGAGAAATTGATGTTTTGGGGGCTATAAATATGTGTTATTATATTTCTATTATTCTTATTATTTTGGGCTATATAGATTTATGGATAAAATAGTAAAGTTTATATATATTTTTATATTATTATTATTGTAGATAGCTGCTATAATAAGAAATTGAGAACTGTGAATATAATTATTTTAGGAATAATAGCTTTGTTTATCGGCCCATTACCAACAAGAACGTGTCTATGTTTAATTTGGGGCCCATATTGAGCTCGAATAATTTTTCTATCAGTTAAACCCTCAAAACTGAAAACCCTCACTTGTTCAACTCCCAACTTCAACACACTCCACTTTCGCCACCCATTTTCCGATCAATCAAATGTCGAAGTGGTGGCGAGCGGCCGCTGGCGTCCTAAAAAACGCCGTTCAGACACCGGCATCCCGCTCCTATCACACGATCCAAGCCGTTCCGAGAGAACTCTCCGGCCACCGGATCTCCGCCCGCGAACGTGCTCAGGGCCGCATCCCCGCCGTCGTTTTCTCCCAAAAATACGTCCAGAAAAACCCTAGCGATCCGACGTCCGTCGTCGCCTCCAGCTCTGTCTCCCAGAAACTGCTCCTAACCACCGAGCGCAAGCAGATTAAGGCCATTCTCAAGGACATTGAGCTGCCGTTCTTCTGCTCGACTGCTTTCCCTCTCCAGATCCGCGCCGGTTCAGGTTCTTCCACCATACTTCAGAATGGAAAGGTTCTTCCAATCAAGGTTCGCTCATTTTTATTCTTTCGATTAATTTGTAGGTGCTTTGATTCGTATGATTGCGTTAGCGGAAATGCGATTGTGTCGAACATATTTAATTAACAATCACATGAATTAACGATAAACAATAGAATGGTTTTTGTCATGGTTTGGAAATTTGGAATGATTATTGCTCGGTCCAAATCTTTAATTTAGCTCCGTCGTAGGTTGAAGTTGTTTGCTTTATTTGATTATCGATGTTTTTGGACGTAGATACATAGGGATGATGAGGGGAACATATTGAATTTGGTGTTTGCATGGGCGGAGGATGGTTCGGAGCTTAAGGTGGAGGTTCCAATTGTTTATACAGGAGAGGATGTTTGTCCCGGTGTCAAGAAAGGTTTGTCTTTGATTCTCGTTTGCGTTTTTCATATTCCCTCTAGTTAGCTATCGAAGATTATAAGTGTAACAGGTGACAAATTTAATGAACTCAGCAGCTAACTGTTTTAATATAGTAGTTTATGGTTTGTTGTTCGGTGCTTAGAGAGCCTCGTAGATAGATGTCATAACTTGTAGTGCCCTTTGGATTTTGCAACCTATAGTTCCCAACTGTCATAACTTGTAGTGCACGTTGGATTTTACAATCTATTGTTCCTGGACGTCGGTTCTTCTTATGTACTTGGGTTGTGATTGAATCACACATTCTCACCTTCTTGGGTGTAGCATGAATGTTGTCGAATGTTCATTGGAAACCCTTATGTGATATTTGCATTGCTGTAAGCCTGTTTGTGATGCTTGGATTTGGATATAAGTAGCTTGTCATATTGCATTGAAAGATAGCTATGTTTTTATACTTTTTGGCTGAGGTATAGGGCTACTGTTTTTTTATACCATGTAGAGTATTTATATTCTATGCAGTTCAATTTCAGTTAACAGAGTTTGTTGTTTGAAATACCCTAACGTTCAATCAAAGTAGAACCCTCTTATAAATCTTGATTCATTTCACAGAAAAGAGGTATCGATATTATCTCCGCATCATTCGGAGAAAAGGGTTGCCTTCTAAATGAACCTTTCTCCTGGATTTTGTTATTATTGAAGTATTCTGTTTTGGTTACAATTATATCCATCATTCAACACCTCCGTGGTATCTTTTCATAGGTGTAGCATTTGAGTTTTACATTTTACTGCCTCTGGGGCATTTATGTTCCATTTAATTGATCGTGTTTCTTCCACATCTAAATAAGAATGACAGGACGATCCTTTTTGTTTGTTTCATGTTAGTTATTATTATATAATCTGACACTACTCAGTTACTGTCAAATTTGATACTAACTTCATTTGCTTATACAAAATACAGGCGGTACTTTACTTAAGATAAGGAAATCCTTGAAGTACCTGTGCCCATCTGAACACATTCCTCAAAAAATTGAAGTTGATGTGAGCAATCTGGATATTGAGGACAGAGTGTCTATACATGACCCGGTGGTGCATTCAAGCCTGAAGCTGCTAAGTAAGAATGAGTCCATACCTATTTGTAAGGTCAAGGCAACATACATAGAAAACACAAAAGAGACATAAGCACAGACTGGATTGCTGTTTAGGGACGTGTACAACTTTTTGGAGCCCAGTTGAATGGTGTTGTTCAAGCTGGCAGGCCATTCGATGCTATTTTTCTTTGACAAGCTTGACAAAGACAACATTTCAGGTACTGGTTTCATGAGTCGGCCCATGTAATAAGATATGTGAAATTCTTTTGTGATTTGAAGTTAGTGGTCTCTATGCCAAGGAGTTTAGTCAACTACTTTAGTGCTGTTGCTTTCGATATCATTTTTCCATATATATTCCACAAAGATGGTGCGGTCTTGGTCTAATGAAATATTGGGAAATCTTTGTATCATAATGAGGATTGAAGACTACCTGGAAATGTAGTCATGCTAGCGGGCTCAAGAATGAAGTTGCTCAGTTTGCTAACATGTTTAGGGTTTTTTTTTTTTTTTTTTTTTTTTTTGCAGTATAACATAATTTTAGTTATAGCTATAGTAGTATTATGTATCCGATTGAATATGTTTGATGTTCATTTACATCGTGGCTTGGTAAACTGACATTAGAAGTTTAACCGGAAAATACATTATGTGAAAATAAAACCAATTCATTTACATAGAAATGTCAATACAGCCGGTTCATTTGGTTTTGAACTAGCCCAGTTGGTTTGGGCTCAAGTCAGTTTATATTTCTGGCTGGAAAATTTCAGTTATACCTTGGTCGGTTTTGTTAAAAAATCATTCCGACAAAAAAGATCCTGAATGCAAATGTGTGAACAGGAGGAGTATAATCTGGCTTGGTTTTCATTTGAATACATAATCAAGTTACAAAAGGCACACTTGGAAAATTTGCTGAGACATAGAATTGCCTCATTTTCAGCTCTTATAAAAGCAGGTTATAATCCAACTTTTGATAACAAATTAAGAAAAGAACAGGTTTTGCTTGCCTTGCCTTGCCGATCAACTAGCAGTATAGACCAACCAAAACAATCATCAACGACATTCATATTTCACAGTTCATCTATAATCTTTCGTCGTTTCGATTATAATGGTGGCAGATGGTGGTGGTCTTTTCGCCCGATGAGAAAATCGATAGAAATAAGAAGATTTCAGATAGCGATCTAAATAAATATGGGCAGTGTGCGAGAGAGAGAGAGAGAGAGAGAGAGAGAGAGAGAGAGAGAGAGAGAGAGAGAGAGAGAGAGAGATGAGAGAGAGATGAATTTTTTCTTATTATCTTGTTATATATTTCAATACATATAATTACCAGTTTACTCATTTAAAAGGAATTTGGAAATACAATAATTGGTTACTAATTCTGATGACACCAAATGTAATTTACTTAAAACATGATATAAACACATTTTGCAAGCTTTTTCAGGTGTTTGGATCTGATTAAGTTCATTTGAAATGATATGTTATTTCTACCTCATAGTTAATAAAGTCATATTTGCAAACATAAAATTATTAATTGCGCACTTAGAGACATAGATAGTCTTAATTGTTTTCAAAAGAATTAGTATATACTAGCATATTAATAGCTAATCAGATTTGTATTAGTCAATGGATGATATTTAAAACTTAGTGAACTAGCATATTATGTTATGGTAAATATAGTATTATATTTTTGTTTTAGTTATTATAATTGTTCATAAAAGAATTAGTTCTAATATATAAGAAATATAATGAAATTGATGGCCAATAAATCAGGTCACTATATATATAAATTCTGACTAGGTAATGAAACTTTAGTAGCATGGTAGTAGCATGACTTTTTGAAATAATGACTTGTAAGGGACATAGCATGAAGGAATTTTTTTGATGCCACTATACAGATAATGGTGCTCATGTACAGAACATTAATTGAAAAGTCTGTGTTTTCACTTATGTTGGTGTGTGACTGTGTGTTATATGAGTTCAACCCCCTTTCAATTCGCCTTCACATCTATCGCATCTGGACTTAGGCATGTAATCTTAGATATATAACGAGTGATTCAATATTTAGCTAAATTTGGGAACAAGTCTTTTTGGGGCAAAACATGACAAGAGAATGTACTTAATTGTATATTCGGAGAAATATATTTATATATTAGAGAAAATATAGAATGTGTTAAATAATTTGATAGGTAAAACAAAACTTGTTATGGAGTCGAGAGTTGTTAGATATGGTGGATATAAGGAATAACACAATGGTGTCACAAAATATAGGTTGCAATCATTATTTTAGATGTATCAGGCTCTCTTGAGCAAACAAAAAAAATAAAAAAATCACTGCTTAAGTGTCTATTCGTAAAAAAATCAATGATGCAATCCTCGCTAAATTTGCTATCCCTTAAAATATAAACAACAAAAAGAGAAAGAAAGAAAGAAAATGGTAGTCCATTGCGTGGTGAATCATGAAATTTGAAAATGAGGTTGAAAATACGAGAATAAGTAAAAGTGGGGAGAGAAATATTATAAAATTGTGGAGATATAGAATTTAATACATAAGTCCGTCTACAAGATGCTTATGATTATTCATGCCAATTCATAATCCCTGATAAGTGCAGAACAGCCTGAATTTGGGTTGTCTAGAAAGTCAGCATTGAAGCAATATGCCCAAGAGAGATCCTCCTGCAGTCGCAGTATTTTCATGAGTGCTCCAATCAGTCCTGTATCCAGTCCCTCCTGATGCAAGACAGCCCCACCGGTACCTTCCAAGATATCTGTGGAGTTAAACAGTCATCTCCTATTTCTCAGGGCCGGGTGACTGGCCCATTAGATCTCAATGACAGAAAGGGAAGCTCATTGGTCCAACAGGTATGCATGGATGAATATATTTACTGATTTCAGCATCAAGCAAACTCTTTTTTAACTACCTTTCCTTCTTTTTTTGGTGTCAATAGGGAGACTGGAGCTTTATGTACAATCTCAAGAAAGTATGAGGCAGCTAGAGGCTAGAGCAGGTTGGGTTCCAATTTCAGCGTACATTAGTCTTTGGTTTAAGTGAAATGAATCTGAATTATCTTTCACCTCCCTTATTTATTGGTCTGAAAATCTTAAACACTTTGGTTTTCTGGAAATGAACTCAGGTGATAATCGTCTTTGGAGTGTGCAGAGTGGTTAATTGGTAGAATCGAGTGTCATAGTTAGAATAATAACATCAACTCACCTGCCCTGATGTGGAAAGGGTTAACGTGGCATCAAGTGTTGCATGATGTAAGACCACAGCCTGTGAAGATGTAGGAACTTATAATCCTTGTCTGGAGCTAAGAGAGAACGGTGCTCATGCATGGCAGCATATCTTTCAAACTCAAAGATTTGGAATGTAAAATTCACTTGAACTGGTCTCATGATGAACAATATTACGAGGGTGCTAATTTACTTGTTGATGCACATGGAGTTGTCAAGCTTGCTGACTTTGGGACGTCTAAACATGTGAGACTTAAGCCTAGCCTATAACACTTGCAAAAAAATTGGAATTGCCACATTTTTTTGAACAGTTTGGTATTCCTCTTGAGGTAGTGTCTAGCGTGGAAGATGTAAACTCGTTGAAATGTAGAGATTTTATGGTGGTGTTTCCCATCATATGCCTTTGGCACTTTGTAATATAATCCAATTTCTCTAACTCTCCAATACAAACTCCACCTCTCTCACACAATTATAGTTTAATCAATCTCCTAGTGATTTTGAACCTCAATTTTTTTTATGAAAAATATAATCTATACCTATCTTTATTTCACTTAATAGTCTGTATCAAAATTTTCAACTAACTAGAGTTTATGTGGATCGCCAGTAGCTGATTTAGCATTATTAAAAATATTGCAGATGTAAAAGACGAAGAAATTTATGTTCATGATGGTAGAGTAATAGGTGTCCCAAGAGGGCAGTAATGCAGTCCCCTGTTTTGACATGTGTATTTTTTTAGACAAAACACATATGGAGGTCCCTAAATTTATGCATTTTGTTTCATAAGATTCTTGTAAAAAGAATTCGTTTTAAGAGATCCTTATACTTTTTTTTTTTTTTCTTATTTAACAGACTTAATATATCTGTTAACTTTTCTGTTATCATTGTGTTAATTAAATTAGTTTCTTTTTGTTCATTTCTCCCAAGGTGCTATATAAATGCAAGAAACTTAACAAGAATGAAATTCATAGACAATCCGGATATTGATTGGTAAACCGGGATGTTGTGTATTCCAGCAGAGATTGCTTCCCCGCCCCGGTGAGATTTTAGAAATCGGGATGTCTACTCCACTAGATTAGCCGTGCGGGTTGGCCGAGATCTGAATGGTGAAGATGTTGGAGGGGGATGACCTCAACGGACTTGACCAATGACGGATCTAGGAAACGTTCATCATGGGGTCGACGTGCAGTTTCTTTATGTCTTTTATTTCTAAATTTTGTCTTCCACAATAGTACTCGCATAGCTTTCCTTGTTCTGACACCAAATTTCCCTCATAATATATATAATTTTGGGGCGGTGCTGCCACATATGTGGGTCGACAGTATCTCGAAAGATCGAATTTAATGGAATTTTTCGATACTCGTGAATCGATGGTGGGATCGGTCGACCCCGCCCGACCCCACCTACATCCGTCATTGGACTTGACGATGAAAGTAGGGATTATATTTATAATTTAGGAATAGCCCTAATCATTTTGATAGAGAGACAAAGAATATTATTAGTTGGATATTTAGCTGTGAGAATAGATATATCCTTCCTATAAAAGTAGAAGTTTTGTTCTTTTATGAAAGTATGATTTTTTTTAAAATTTCATTTTTGTTAAAAAAATTAAGTTATTCCTCCACGTGATGAAAAAGTAGTTGACGTTTATATATTTTCCTTTTGACTTTCTTTTTTAATAATTATTTTGGATCTTCTTCTTCACAATACTATAAAAAAATACCAACGAACTTTTACAATACTATATTTAATTTTTTGTGTAAGAGAGTTATTCGTGTCTTTAAAACACCAATCAACTTTATTAAATGTACACCCGAAACTTTGACGTAAAGAGGCTAAAATCATAGTAGGAGGTTGCGTTCGCGTTTCCGCGACTTAAAGAATGCATACAAAAAAAATCATCACGACGCCGCGAAACCTGATCTTTTCAAACTGTACTTAAGACCACGATAGTGGCCCAAGATCGTGTTCTGAAGCCCACGATCGCGACCCATCTTCATTGGCCGACGATCGTGGGTGGCAATCGTGTCCCTCGATCTTAGCTCAGAATCGTGTCACTCGATCGTGGCTCACAATTATGCCTCTCAATCGTAGCCTACGCGATTGTTGGCCGCAATCGTATTCTTAAGATCACAATGTTCTCAATCATGACCCGCAATCGTGTTTTTAAGACTGCGATATTCTCAATCACAACCCACGATAATGTCCCACGATTGTTTCCTAATCATGTTTTTAAGCCTGCGATGGTTCATTCTTTTTGTTTGCTCATTTATTTTATTTTTGCTAATTTGAGATAGGACGATCATGGGAACCATAGTGGCTCGTTGTCGTTAGTGAGACATACTATCTTGAGTGAGCCATCCATCTAAACCAATTTTTTTTCTTATCTTTTTTTGTTAACCACCGTGTCCGTTGTCATTGTGTTGCATTTCATTGTATTTATTGTGTTTTTTTTTGCTTCATGTCAAAATCAAAATCGGTCTTCATAATACTACCGAAAATTAGAAAAAAAAAAGAAATAATATCATTCCAGGAAATTAAATGGAATTTTTTCTACAAATACAATCTTCTACAAACACATGAATAACAGAGGGTAAGATCCCTAATATATATATATACAAAACTAATTAGTAGCCAAAACCACGTCCATGGTGCCAAAATAGCACAAAGAGCAAGCACAGACATCTTGGCTAGAATAGTTCGCCAACGAATTCCAAGATCCTTCATAGCGCAAACACCAATATCATTCGTAGCATGAGAATTTCCAGTCCACGTTGAGATGATCTTAGGGTTCATCGTATGGATCCACCCAACGTAAAATCAGAAGAATGGTCTAAAAGCAAAATCAAAATCTTAGATTTAGAATGACTTTGTGTAGAAAAATAGAGATCAGAAATCTATTAATACAAAGAGTGGATATAAGCTTTTTAATGGTACGCTAAGTCAAGAAATTTTTCTACAAAACGTTCCACTAAAAAACTTGTAGACCGTTCTTTGTATTCAAAGATTTCTGTCTCTGAAGCATTTTTCTTGTTAACACACTCGCTCTCCATCTCCCGCTTTGCCTTCTAGAGCATAGTGGTTGGAAAAGGTTGTCGTATTCTTCGAATTCTACTTTGAATTCGTTGTCAATCTCAGATGCTCAATCATAGATAAGACACCGCATATAAATCTGCAAATGTTTCCAATGAAACAAGTGACCAAAGCACTCATCCTTAGAAAGCTTGTAGAAATGTTAGAGTCGATGGTTGTGGGGCTGACGACATCGGGGTTGTGACTATGGGGCCGAAAGATGTGGGTGTCATTGTGGTCTACCACCGCGAGAGAGTGAGGCGGCGACGCGAATTAAGTTGAGAGGAAAACAGGTATTGAGATTATCTAGAAAGTCAGGGGACAATGTGATAATGACAATGTTTATAGAAGTGGGGTGGCGGCGCACATTAGGGTTTAAAGGAAAAGGGTAATGAGACTATTTATTGATAGTGAGGCGGCATCATGGTGGATCCCTTCATGAGCCACGACCTTCAACTGGGCCGGGCCGACCAAGCTCAGCCCAACCCAGCCCGGTATGGCTGGGCTCAGGCCCACCCTAGTCGAGCAAGTGGGTCGGGCTGGGCTAGGCCTCCTGCTTGAGATGGGCTATTGGACTGTTTTCGAAACTCATGCCCAGTCCCACTTCAAGTCCATCTAAAGCCCGACTAAATATTATATTTATTTGTTATTCTATCATTTATATTATTATATTTTATATTAATCATATTTCATATTTTATAATATAAAGGTATAATTAGTAAACTTAAAACAGAATATAATTTTATATAAAACTATAAATTGTATTAAAAGATTAAAGGTTATAATTAATTTTAAATATTATTTGATTTTGTAAGTATAATAAATGATTTAAGACTAATATATAGATATTAAAAATATATGATTTTGTATGAATTGTACTGTTATTCCATATATCATATGAATTCAATAAATTAAGTTATTTTCTTTTAACACATGAGTAGAATATAAATAAAAAGGGAAAAATAATTTAAATTTTTTTAAAATAATATTATAAGTCCACTTACGGCCCAACCCACGCCCACTTCGCAAATGGTCATGGGCCGGGCTGAGCTCATTTATTCTTGAAAAGCTCAGCCCATGCTCGGCTCAACTCAGTCATGGGCCTAGGCCGGGCTGGGTCTAAAATCCTACGGCCCGATCCGGGCCTAGGCCGGGCTGGACCGACCGAGCCCAGTTGACAACTATAGGTCATAATCGTTAAGCAACGTTTGTTAGACACGATTAGGGCTCACTTGCGATGGTTCGTGATCGTGAATTCACGAGAGTGCATGATCGTGAATGAGCTATCGTGAGTTAGCAAAATTTGTTAGACACAATGGTGCCTTTGAGGGACACGATCGTGATTCACTCACGATGGTTCATGATCGTGAATTCACGATCGTGAGTGAGCCATCGGGAGTTAGGTAATTTTCGGTAGACATTATCGTGGGTGCATGATCGTGAGTGATCGACAATCGTGGTTGTATGATCGTGAGTGCATGAGTGTGGGTGCATGATATGTAAATACAGATTAAAAATACGAGATACAATGGAAAACTTGTATACTTCTTAAGGCCATGATGCGTGTGGCCATTGAGGTTATCATCGTGGGCAAGAGTTGTGAGCCACGACTGTAGCCCACGATAGCACCCACGGTCGAGGCCTTAATAACAAATTTTGGTTTGTGACTTTTAAGTAGTCTTGTGTAGTTTGAGGGTGTTTTTATGAATACTATAATTATTTATATTGCATTACTAAACAAATAAAACATTCACAAACCAATTTGTATAAATACACTACGATAGATCCAAAACTTACATAAATGATGATAATATGTACTCGTATCTTGGAAATCTTAATAATGCACACCACTTCTAGTGAAATCATGTATAATCTTACAACCACTTGTGAGACATGATATATGTTAAAAAATACTCGATCATAGTGCATTACTTACATAAATGATGATGATGATATATACTCTATCTTGCGAATATTAATAATATACATTACTTCTAATGAAGTCATTTATAATCATTGAATGATTTATTAGATATGATATATTATATATATTATAAAATACTAGACCTTATTTCATAATATGCAAATGCAGATTCAAAATGTGAGATATAAGGGAAAACTTGTATACTTTTTAAAGCCACGATGGTTGTAGACATTGTGGATAACCATCGTGGGCAAAATCACATATATATTTTTTTAGAAAAGTTTGTGTCCAAAGATGGTATCCACATAATTAGGTCAACTATGAACCCAAATTCACGATGTGTCTCACACATCGTTGGCAAATCTCAACCCTAATTCGCATGACGTTTTACACTCTCTATAAATACTCTCACTACTCTCTATAAATACTCTCACTACTCTCAACAATTTTGTCGTACCTCGATTGACCGCATTTTCATACATGCCCTTACATTCAACTTACCAAAATGGCAATGAAAGCACTAAATTATAGATTTGAAAGAAAATAATATAAAAAACGATCTAAGGCTTTTCAATTGAACGCTTGGTAGGAAGATTTCTTGACCAAGTGTACCATTAAAAAGTTTATAGATTCGTTCATTAAATTATTTGATTTCAGATCTGTAATTTCCTGCTTTTTTCGCAAATGTAAGGGCACCGCGAAGAAAATGACCAATGCTCATGATCATAAGCCATGGTAGTGGGCAGTGATCATGATCATGAGCTACAGTAGCGGTCCACGATTATGACCGTTGGCCACAATTGTGGGCCACTATCATGATCACGGGTTAGCAGGCGGCGATCACGACCGTTGTTCGTGGATGAATTCTTCTCCGGAAGACGACAAGGCCGCGTATCACCCTCGTGTGACCAGTCTCTCTTGGTGGTCGTGGGTGACGTTGAATTATTTGTTGGAATCACGAACATTATCAAATTATTGTATTTATTGGGTTTGACCCTTTTTTTTTGCATTTTTTTTTGTATTTTCGTAAATATCCAAACCAAACATATTATATTCAATAATGTTTTTAGGGTTTTACCATTGTATTTTTTTGTACTCTTTTTATTTTTCATAAATATTGAAACCGTTTAACATATTCAATTCAATTTATAATGTTGTGTTGTTTTACGAAAAAATCTTATCAGCTGCACTCACCACACTCATGCGCTCACCCACGATGGTGTCCACGAGCTAGATCTGTCCACGATCCTTAACCATGGTCATTGATCACGGTCGTTGGTTATGGATGTTGGCCCCACGATCGTTGATCACGAGTGTGGCCCACGATCGATGACCACGATCGTGGCCCACGATCGTGGGTAGCATTCGTAAGTGAGTCATCGTTAGTGAGTGGTGAGTCATGATGATAGCAACCATCGTGGCCTACGATCGATCATGGGCAGCGACCTTGAGTAAGCCACATTCGTGAGTGAGTGGTCAGTCACGATGGTGGCTCACCTACCACGGTGTTTAATCACGATGGTCACTCACGACAGCACCATCGCGGGCAACCATCATGTGCATATAAACATCGACATCCATGGCTACTTGTGGCTTTCCACAACCTCCCAACAATTTCAAATACCAAAAACTTAAAAATCTTTTACAATGCGATTACAAATTAACTTTCAAATTTGAAATTAGAGAGCTAAGCGGAAGGAGACAATGAGGCCGACTAGAAAGAGATGTTTTTTTTCGCTTTTTAGGGTTTGAATATGTTGTGGGACCGATTCATTTTGATTTTTTTATAGTTGACTGTTAGTTTCCATTAAAAAAATATTTCTATTTAATTTACTCTTTTTCTTAAATTGGTGGACCATTAAAGGATCATTATAGTCTTTTGGACCAAAATGATATAATATACTCGTATTTTTAGGGAATAGGCTATATAATTTCTCTTTTTATGAAGATGATATATTTTGCCTAGTTCTTCCTATTTAGTTTCCAGTGAATTCGCTTGTTAGATGGACGGGCAATTAATTGGTTACCTTAATCTCAAACCTGAAACTGAAATAGAATGAATATGAGTTGGTGAGTTTACACGTGAACACCTTGCTCTCTTAGCTTTCTTTCGGCTGAAAGTTGCTTGGCCAATCGAATCAGAGCCTCTTCATTGGTGCCCTCTCCTTCAACTTCCTCGAACTGACCCGTTTCGAGGTTGACTCTGGACATGCGCATCTTGAGACGTCGTTCGGCGACGGCGACGAGCGCCTGCAAATTGTCGGACGTGGCGATGTCTAGAGAAGTCTGGTCCCCGGAGAGTGTGTCGTCCTGGATGCGGAGGTAATTGTTCTTTTTGTGAAGGGACTGGAAGAGGGTGGAGACATGGATGTCGACCATATCAGAACTTGCATCTCCAAAAACATCCATGAGAGGCGTATTCCCCCTCTTGTACACCCATCCCAGCAACCCCCACTGCGCTGCCGCCTCCGCGCTGTACTTCTCTTCCTGCTTGGGTATCCCCGTCCCCAACGACAGCACCAACATCTTGCTGCTGTCCAACGGTGACATCTCCACATATTCCGAATCTCCCGCCAATATCCCATTCGATATTTGGGATAATGCTATCAATGTCTGCAATTTATATTCCCACTTCATCACCTCAAAAAAATATATATACTTAAACCAACGAGTTAGTTAGTTCATTTACAGGATTGTTGGCTGCAACGCCACCGTCTATTAGATCATAACTGGTGGCATTGCCGTCTTCGTCGACCGTCTCGAAATAGTGCGCCGGTAGAAAGGTAGGAGCTGCAGAGGTGCCTATGCAGATATCACACAGTTTCGCATCTTTTTTAGCCTTCTCCTTCGCCTTTTAATTTGCAATATTCAGCAAAAATTACTGGCATTCTTTCATATCACAAATATGAAATATGAAAATTGAGATCAGATACCATACATCATTAGTGGTGAAGATAACTGGCTGAAGGCGCTTGATATCGAAAGCAAGAATCACCAAATTCGTTAAGGTGTCCTTGATTGTGATATCTCCTAATAGCTCCCTCAACAACGCCCTCAAACACTTCCCATTATACTTGGGCCCAAATAAATTCTTCAGAGTCTTGAGCACATTGTGCCGGCTTCAACACACAAGTTCAAATCGTAAATATTTATTTGCAGATTTAATACTTTAATATTGCAGATCAAAGATACTAACTCGCAGCCAGGGAAAAAGCTGGGGCATTTGTTCAGATAGAAGTCAATGATGTCCTCTGCTGCATACATGGGGCGTTTATTGTGGCCGGGGGCGGTGATCATGGTGGCTAGCAAGCCGCCGGTGCTGGTTCCGGCTACTATGTCGAAGTAATCTGCAATTCTTGCATCTGCTCCATCTAGCTCCTGCATAAGTACTCTTACATAATTTGTCATGCAAAAATCACGATAAATTTTCCTACTCGTTCAATGAGAAAGGAGAAAAACCTGGAGCTTGGATTCAAGAAATGCAAGAATTTTAGCAGGAATTATGCCTCTGATACCGCCTCCGTCGATGCTGAGGATGGTTACAAGGCTTCCCAGTTTGGGATCAGGAGCCATACCTCTTGTGTATCACTCATCAAAGGCCCATCATCTCCTTATAGATGGTTTTTAGGTTAGGAATATAACTTTCACTTTCACAGGTGTAATTAAGACTCTTCTCTTACATGTGATATTTCTGTCATCTCAACAAAACTTGTGTACGACAGTCTGACGTGTCAAATTAATGGAGATATATTTGTTATATTTTTGAAGGTTTTCAATAGTGGTTGGGGTCTTAGGCTTGCCAGGTCCGTTAGTTGGTCTTACGTACACAAGGCTCTCTCTTCTTTGGTTCTATGATGACATGATTCAAGTGAGGTAATAGGTGACGTCATTTTATATACATGAATATATTGAGACTGAGGAATTCAATACTATTTACAATGAATGATAGTTGTGGCTGGAAAACATATGGTTGCATAGCTACACTTGGAACAATTTCACTTTGGCTGATTCTTTCCTTAAGTAGGAGGGGAATGTTTTATTGGTCATTAATCATTACATTAGGTAGGATATGCAAATGTTGCAACTTTCTTCTTACTTTTCGGGTTTAGAGGTTGCATGCCTTGCAAGAATTATCTTCGGTATTTCATTTCTTGAGGCTTAGTATTGATATTTCTAGAAAATCTGTTTTGCCCTTTCAGCCTAAGGATTATTCACATGCCACTACACTACATGAACTGTCTTATATACGTAAACTCTTTCATTTTCCTGTGGAATATTATCGTGCCATTTAAATATTGTAATTATCTTGTTTAATTATTTCTTTTGTAATATTTTAGTGTCATTCACTTTTAGGTATAGCCATATAGGACAATGTAGGATGAGTTTTGTAAATTGATTCGAATAAATATATTAATATTTTGATTCGAATAGATATATAAATCATTTAATATGTTTGACGATATTAAGGATATCTCATGATTAGGGGTGGTTGAAAATACTAAAAAATCTGTATATCACTCTTTCCGTATACAAATTATCAAAAATATTGATTTTTTAGTATACCAACATTTTTCATAAGGGATGATATACTGTACCGATGAACTTCGGTAAGGTATCGATATTAGTTTTTCTGATATCGAGGTGTACCGATGAATATCTGTACCGCGTTATATGTCGAAACAAGCAATATCAACTGTTATATTTGTATATCGTTACTATGGTATATATTGAAATACCGATATATACCAAAATGCCGATATATATGTATATACTAATATTGTGGCATATATCAAAATACTAGCATACCGCCGTATTGGTATATATTTATGTTATTATATATATAATAAGTATTAATATATATATATATATTATTGGTAACTGAAAAAAAAAAGCTTCTAATACTTAATAAAATCATACTTATACAAAAAATATTAAAAATTATAATTACAACATAAGATACATCTATCATATCTATTATATAACTAATTAATTATGAAATAAAAATAATTATCACTTTACTAACTTATAAATGTACTTTGAGAAGGAAATAAATGGAGTAATATAAATTATATTATTGAAAGATATTAAATAGTATACTTAATTTATAATTTATTGATTATTGTTTATGGTATAGGACTCTATATTACCATTATATAAAAAATATTGAATTTTTTGATAACTATAATAGAATGATTCGAAATGCATTATTTATATTTAGCAACTCTTAATATAATATTCTATATCTCTTATATTTTTAAAATTATAAAATGAACAATTGATGCAATGACATATTGATAGGAATTAAATTTGTGATTGTCATTGGAAAAGAAAACAAACTTAGCTTATCAACAAGATTTCTAGTTTCCCACGAACCTCTGTACTATTGAATTAGTATAGAGAAAATAAGGGGTGTCAAACCCACGAGTAATGTTAATTTCATTACATGTTTACTACACCTAAAAAGGGTTGGCGATGCCGTCACGCCTAATGTCACGGCCGCACCTTATTAAGGATAACAAAGCTCGGTTATCGTGACTGGGGGTGGGGATTAAGAAGCGGGGTTAGAAAGGGGTAACGAATTTGATAGACGCCTCAAGAATATCAATAACTTCATCAATGGAAATATACCGATTTCTCGATAAGTCGAATGAAATAGTGTTATAATAATGAAAATGATAAATCAGAGTCTTGGAAGGAATACACATAATCTATCCCTAAATTCGAACTTATACGCAGCGGAATACATAGAATACAATGACATGTATGAAGACATGCACCTCCGAGAGTCTTGTCTAGAAAATGAACATTTTCAAACTTATTCAGCATACACTTCTTCTAATTCAAGGCTCAACCTGCACATTTAGAAATATATGCGGAGCTGAGTACAACAGTACTAAGCGGACACATGCCAAAATATACACACATTCATTTGACAATATTGTCACACCATCACAGTAAAGCACGGGGGTTGTCTCTTAAAAAGGCCCGAGTTTACTAAATTCATTTGTGATTCTTAAAGTTCGACTGCGCAGTCTAAGTTCTCTTCATCATAAGCCATATTTGATCATAATGTGCCGGGGAGGTGGCCACCTCCGACGATCACCCTTTCTTAACTTGTGCCGGGAAGGTGGTCACCTTCCACGGTCACAAGTCCGGCCAACCCGCTCGATGACTCACGGTCCCCCTGTGTACACTAGTCCGAGAAGGGATGCTACCCTTTCTGGGACCCGAATTCGATTTCATAACTTTTGGCATAGCCAACAGATGGACATTCTCATAAAACAAACATTTTTGGCATGACGATAACGTTAAATCCACAAACCTGAGTTCGGGTTTTAAAACAGAAATCAAGATCATAACTTTCTCGCATGCATTTAATATTTGAGTATATTAAAGTCCATAGTTGGACAGGAAAGCCCACCTCGATTTTCTTCTTGATCTGGAATAATACATTGGTGACTGTACCGCCTTTCCTTTTCGCGATTTCCTTATTTCTCAAGGTAAGCTAAATTTTAGCTTAAGGAATTATTTGCATAATCGTGTGATATGCACGTGTCCTATTGAGCATGCCTTCCATGTCTCGTCTTTTACCATATCCAATAAGGATAAAGGAATTCCTATCTCATGCTTTAAAATTTATCCAACGATAAATTTTGTGTCTTTATTGATTAGAATCAAAGATTCATTTATTCTTAATTTCCTTTGTTAACGAAATTTTAATTTATTTGAAGTAATTAAATCGGGAAATTTAATTACTCAAGATTAATCCGAATATTAATTAACTTAGGATCTTTCCTGAATCATATGACTTAATCCTTTATAAATTAATCCTTATATTAATTTACTATAACCTCATAATTAATTTCAAAAATTAATTAGATAAGAAAGAATTAATTTAACTCTTCTTAAGTAATTAAATTAATTAAGTCTCAATTAATCAATCCACTAATTAATAAGGATTAATTATTAGTCCAAATGTAAATTAAATTGGCCCACTTAAATTTAATTAAGGCCCACTCTTTAATTAATTGGACCCAACACCAATTAAATCTCAAGCTCAAACCAATTAAATCCTCAAGCCCATTCTTTTATTGTTGGCCCAATTTATATTAATTCAAAACCTAAATTTTGAGCCCATAAATAAAATCCTAAGCCCAATTCAATTTAATTCTCTCTATTTATTTAACTATTTTTTTTGTAAACCGGACCGGTTCGGTCAGGTTCTTCCAAGAACTAGTTCTAGGGTTAATATTTGGAGATATCTCCAAACCCTAACGCATGCCATCTCTTCCTTCTTTCTCTCTCTACCTGCCTCTTCTCTCCCTTCTCTCTTCTCCCTTCTTCGACTCCACGCCGCCGCCACCTTCACCTTGTGGCGCTGCCACCGCTGTTCACCATACCCCCTCCTTCTCACCCCCGTATCTCTCTCGGTTGTTTTCTTCTCCCCTTCCTCGGATCTCTCTTTCTCTCATTTCTCCCTCTTTTCTCCTTGTCGTCGTCGTCCTCCTCGCGCAGCCATGCTGTCGCTGTCGCTCTTCTCTAGCCGCACCGCCTCCATTCCCGTGGCTCTCTCCATTCTCTCTCTTTCTTCTCTTCTTTTGAATCTTCTTTTTTCCTCCTCGTCCGATGTTCTCTCCCTCATTCACGTGCCGGCGCCTTCACCGGTCGCCGCTAGTTGCCGCTTGCTGCCACGGAGCTGTCGTCACGTCAAGCCGCCGTGCATGCGACGGGAGGAGGGGGGAAAGGCAGATTTGCCCCCTCTCCGCCTTTGCCGCCTCTTTCGCGTCATCGGCCCGTCTCGGCCGTTGCCGCCGTGCGTCGCTGGGGCCGTCGTCTACACATCGTTGCACCAATGCACCGCCGGTAAGTCCTCGTCTCCCCATTTCCTTTCTTTTTATTTTTATTTTGTAAAAATTCTAATATTTTCCTTCATTTTTGTTTTTCCTGCGACTTCACCGCCGTCGGTGTCGCGCCGCCACCACCAGTCGCCAACTACCTCCTCCTGCCGGCCATGGATCCACCGAGGGCCCGTTGAGGGGTGTCCGTTCTTGGGCAGCCCCTTCGCCCCATCCCTTCGCCGTCTCCCGGGGTTGCCTTGCCGTCGTAGACTCACCGGCGTGTGAGCCGTCGACGGAGCCGAAGCAGCCCCTCGTCGTTTCGTTAATTTTGATAAGATAAGTGATAGCTTGACTTATGTATTTTCAGTTTCGGAATTATATTTGTTAGCTATGTCTTTTGGTTTCGTTGAGAATGAAATGTGTGTTTGTGTTAGTTGGTTATGTTAGCATATTGGCGTGTCATTGAAATTTCTAAGTGTCATGTTGTTGGAAAGTATTTGGGGTAGCCCCTAATTCTAGTTCATACTATCTCATGCTTAAGTTTTTCATGTAAAGAAAGGTTGGGATGAATACCTTGATGGATTGGGGTTTCAAACTCCGATTATCTTTGAGGTCCTCGTCTTTGTAGTGAGAATTGTTGAATTGATGCTAAGTGTAGAATGTGTTGCTTGTGGTTGTGATTGTGTGCTTATTTGATGTGCTTGTGCTTGTGATGGAGTATGTTTGTGATGTTGGATACGTGAAGTTTGGAGTGGGAAAATGGTTGAATATATATATGGTGTCTATGTTGTTGTTGTTGTTTGAGAGGGTGAAGAACACCTTCATCAATATATCACGTTGATATTCAATGCAAAGATCTTCATCGTCATTTGGGCATTGAATTGAGTTCTTGGTTACTGACTTACTCTCTCATGCGTATCCCCCATCCTCGTCTTGTGGGATTTGTGAAGATTGAACATTATTGGATTGACACCAATAGTGTTTGGCACTATTGATCACTATTTGGAACTATTTAACACTATTTGAATACTATTTGACTAACTCTTTGATTAACATTTGATTAGTGTTTGATTAACTGATAAGCATATGATATTTGCTAATCGTTTTCTTGTTTTTCTCTCTTTGTTTATGTAGGAGTTTCTCGATGAAAGATCGAGGGTTGCTTGGGGCATAGGATTGAAGTCTTACTAGTTCATTTTGTATATTGTAACTACTTGTATAATTTTATAAGAATTTTGTTGGTATTGTAATTTATGTATTTGAAATGTATTTATTCCATCTTGTTCCTTCATTTAGCACTATAGAATACAAGTTATTAATTAAATTTCCAAGTTAATAATTGATCCTACAAATCAAAATTCTTAAACAAAGACTAATAGCATGTTTTTATTTAGTAAAAATCGAGGGCTATTACACCTAAAGTCATTGAACGAAAAGGAAATACAGAAATTAAACTAATTGTAAAGAGTGGGAAACAAATTATCCTAGCAAAAAACTCAACAACAAAATTAACAAGCAACATTACAGAAACAAACTGGACAACTTGGAATTTCTGGAAACAAACTTGGCAACTTGAACGTATTAGAAACGTCACTACTACTAACTAAAGAGCGTGGGAAAAACAATAAGAACTGAATTGAAAGCAACAAAGTGGTGGTATGAGATGCATGTTCGAATTGGGCAGCTTAAAAAGCAGGAAGTAAATTGGGCAATTTAAAGATGAAATCACGAGACTAAAACTGGACTCATTTTTTGGAATCTCAAAACAAAATTTTCTTCAAACACAACATTTGAAAATGATAAGGAAAACATATCAGACAATGGGTACAACAGGTCCTAGTCTTAAAACAGCTAGGCTAAAATAAGGAAACAACTACCTAAGCTAAAGAAAAGTAAATGGTCAACGTACTTCTTTGGAATGAAAACAAACTTGAAAGATTTAAAACTGAAGTGCAGAGAATTGCAGCCCTAACTAGGAAAGATAAAAGACAACATTGGCAGCTAAAATAGGCTTTGACTAGAAAAGAGTTGACTACATCCTACAATGAAAAATATCTTAAACCAAACACAGACAAGTTGCATAAACTGGACAGCACATACGTGAATGCAGAGGGATGACAGCAAACTAACTGCAAAATGCATAAGAAACCCTATGAAAATTACCAACCAAGAACTTAAGAAAACTTCATCCAACAAATAACAAACATTCAAGAAAAGCTAGAAAAAACAGGAGATGAATTAGTGCAACTGATTTGAAAAAAAAAATAAACCTTTAAACTACACTAAGGAATTAAGAATGTAAGATTTAACAACACTTGACAAATGCTAGACTAAAAACCATAAATTAAACAACTAATCTTCATTGCAAAAACATCAAAAATAAATCAGATCCACAAAATTTTCAGCTGAAAATGGCAACCCAAATAAGATCAAAAGTGCTTCAAGATTAGCAAGCTAAAAAAGTTTTTAGCAAAGTAATAGAACAGTAGTAATGTTTCCCTAAACAAAGCACTAAAGATGCAGCAGGTGTTTCTTCTTCTTCAATCTCCCTATGTCCCTATCACATGGCTGATAATTGTTGGTGTTCTTCCCAAAAAACTGGCTGATCTCCTCCCCCGAAAGTGTTAGTATGTGAATGTTGTTGGTGTGAGTGTTTGCTAGCCTCCCATTTCTCTCTCTTCTTCTTTCCTTTCATAGTACGGCTAGTGCCTCTTCCACCTAGGTTTTTCTGCCTATTTCTTTCTCCTTGTTGGACAATTATACCCTTGATCGCAGCTGGTGGCGCCACCTCACTATTCTCCATATTGGGACCACTTTGTCTTGCAGTGTTCTGAATGTCAAGCTTCAAACTGCCCAGCTTGAATGTCCTTCTGGCAATCAGTGGTGAGGATCAACTTTTCTCCCCCTTTTTGTTGCGTTTCTTGGCCATTTTGCATCTTTCTTAGCATCTTCAACCCAACACTTTGCTCTTTCCCTTTCCTGCGCCAAAACACATATTTAGTGTAGATAGAATGCTCATTTATACCTCAATTTAACCCCTAATTCTAGCAACAATTAATACTTATCATACATCAATTTGCTAAATTCAAATAATAAATATTTGATCTACTAAGTCATTTACTATAACTATAATTATAATAATAAAATATTTTTTTATTAAATATTTATTTTATTGTAAATTTGTGATAAAGTTTAATTGTTAGAAAGTTATTATATTTGTTATATATTTTTTAGGTTATGCAAAGTTATATATTATTGAGTTAAATTTTTGCTATAGCGTCAAATTTTAATAATTTTGGTATGATTGGTATACCAATAATTTTGATATACCAGTAATTGTGGTATACCTTGAAAGTATGTTATACTGAGAATCGGTACAATATACTGAAAAGAATGTGGGTTTTAGGTATATAAAAAACTTCATACCAAAATTGAGGTATACCAAACTAAAGTATGCCGAAAATATATATAATATCTAAGATACATTGATTTTAGTATAGTATAGTGTAACTTGACACCCATATTTATAACATATCCACTATGAGAATATATTTTATTAATTACATGACATAATTACATTTACAATTATTGGATCACCAATTTTTGAGGACTCCTAACTTAATTCGTAATATTTCTAATGGTGCGACGTCACTATTGAGATAAGTATTAAACTAAACTAAGTATATAATAGAATATAATGCCTAAACTAAGTATATAATAAGAATATAATAGACAAGCCAAATTTTGTAAACAATACTCTTTTCATATTATCATAGATTAATTTTCATTTAAAATTCACCATCTCCATGTATAAATGGTGGAGCATTCCCTTTTTTCAGCCAACTGATTTTCCCACTGACGATTAAAAACATGTTTGTTAGGGGGATTATGTAAAAACGTGTTAGTTTTTAGCGATGAAAAAAGGAGATTCAACACCACTACAATAGTATAGGTCATAAATAAAATAAATGGAAGCGAATTTATGTTTGGCACGGTGGCAACCTTAAAATCATATATGCAAAATTCACGATCAAGTGATTTTAATGCAAAATTAACGATCAAGGCTGGACATAATTAGATGCTTGCTTGTCCAATATATTATAAATCATAAATAAATTAAATGGAAGCAAATTTATTTATATTTACAAGTTAATAAAGTTCAAGATTCTCCAGAACCTCCTGTCCCTTTTCCCTTGGCCAAGTGAAGCCCGTCCCGTTCCACCTCTTCGGCAACGCGTCCCGCCATAGAGAGACGAGCCACAAGGCCCACGTTGCAGATGCTCTTAGCTGGGGGTGCAAATTCGGGTTCGGATAATCGGGAAAACCCGATATCCACTAGATACCCGTCGGGTATCGGGTATCCGATACCCGAAAAATCGGGTTCGGGTAGGATTTCGGGTATTAAGTATTATGTTCGGGTATCGGGTATACACGATACCGGGTCAATTTTATTTTTTTTAATTTCGATAATTACTATTACATTTATTGTTACTGTTAGGGCTCCCCTCTCCCCTGAGTCCCCTCCCTCCCACTCTCGTCTAGGTCTCTCCACTTTCTGTCTCTCAGCACAGCACACAGCACACTGTGTGTCGACTGTCGACTCTGCGCTGAGTGTACTCTATCTGTCCCTCCAGGCGCCGTGCCGCCGCCCACGCCCAGCCGCCAGCCGCTGACGCTCTCCCTCTCTCTCGACTCTACGTCGCACGCACGCACACATCTCTCGTCGCCGCGCCCAGTCGCCAACCGCGACACACTGCCCAGTCGCCGACTCGCCGACTGCCACGCCCAGACCCACTGCCAGTCAGCCACTGCGACTTGCCGACCAGCCACGCCCAACCAGTCAGCCACTGCGCCGCGCCCAGTGGCAGTCACCCAGCCACGCCCATTGCTGACGCCGACGCGAGGTTGGTCCCTTTAATCTCTAATTCAGAAATAGGAGATGCTGATTGTAGTTAAAAAAAAGTCCGATTGGCGACTTGTTATGCGATTCGATGCTGCAGAAATAGGATATTCGATCTGTCGTCTCCCTTGTTTGTGTTTCTTGTATGTGTAATAACTGCAATATATTGTTATGCAAAATTTCATTGGTTTGGATTTGGATTGTCCAAAAGTTTAGCTTGATGGTTTGAATTTCATTGGTTTGGATTTGGACTAATAGTATACCGTATAGTATACCGTATATATTCTTGAATTTCATATCGATATTGTAAAACTTTTTTTGCCTTATGAAACCATTTAAACAAATTCAATGATCATCAAGTCAATGAAACCATTTGATATGTGGTAGAAAAGTTGGGGAATATGTCAATGATCATCAAGTCCAAAGACGTTTTGTTAATTTATTAATAGTGATCACCAATTTATTTGCTAAGCTAAAACATAGAATGTGACAGAAAACAAACAAGTAGGGAGTTTTTGGTTTTGGTGTTTGGTTATTTTGAGAAAGGGAATTTGAGCATGAAAATGGGTAGATACATTACTACTAAATCAATGTGAAATGTGAATATATTTATTAGTTTATTAAATGTATGTTTGATTAGGAATTTAGGATGGATTCATCTCAAGAAAACACGCGTCAAGATAGCAATAATGTTTTAAATGATCAAGATTTGGAAGATTTGGAAATAGTGAGAGAGATTGAAGAAGAAGAAAACCTAAGAGAGCATGCAACAGAAAATACTCAATCCCAAAAGAAAAGAAAAATCGAATCCAGATCTGTACATTGGAATGATTACACGAAAGTGTGGGTAGAAGTGGGGAATCCTCCAATCAAGAAGCTAAAAGGAAAATGCAAGCGATGTGGCGCTTTAATAGCAGCTGATACACGTGGGTGCGGCACCAATGGTTTAAGAAACCACACAGTTACATGTTTGAAGAGGTTATCAAAATCGCAACCTGGAAACAATCAAACTGTTTTGAACTATTCAGTGGATCGAACTGGTGGAAATGCGTCGTTGACTGCTTGGAAGTTTGATCAGAAGGCAGTTAGACAAGCATTGTGCGAGATGATTATACTCGACGAGCTTCCCTTTACATTT
>JAYDZE010507553.1:0-15564 GCA_034509125.1 Monilaria moniliformis
ACACACATCAACAGTAGAAAGCGCGCAGTTCGAGACGGGCCGTGATAGTGTAACACGGGCTCTGCTTTTTCTTATCTACCGTACCAAACATCAAAAATACACTATTTGGACAAGATATATTATCCTTAACTGGCCAAAACCAGTATACCAAACTGGCCCTCAAGGCTTTGTGGTTCAACAATTATGAATTATCCGGTACAAGGTATTTTTCAAAATTCTGATAACAAGCATTTTATATAATATAAACACGCAAATTTTGATACAAATCTAGAGATAGCAGATAGAGGGGGCCTAAAAGAAAACATGATAATATTACCAACCTAGATGGTGCTATGGAACTTTTCGTGTTGGATGGAAAATATAGTCGCAATTCAGTTGGGAATTTGGAGTTTCGAATCATATTCTTTGAATTGAATATTTTCATGTTTTCGTATGGACTTTTGTAGAAACGGTTATGGAAATTGCATAATACATGTTCTTAATAATGCAATAGGTGGTTTATATGACATTGCTTCATGTTACTAGCTTCTGGTTTTGTTGACGTGGTGAGAAAATCCGTGCGCGTCTGCAATTGGAGAACTTCGACCCGCCGTCAGAGAAGAAAAAGTAGAGAAATCAGGTGGATGAGAAGAAGCTGTGGGAGAGTGCACTAGAGCATAGATTTTTCAAGGGCATATAGCGATGGTCTATCATGGAGGAGAATACGTGTGAGTTACAGTATAGGGCATAAATTTCCTGACACTGAAACATGGAACAGCATGATTTAGCGCTCGGCTTGGGCGGGCCTGACATTTAACGCGGGCCGATATGTTAGCTAATCATGGATACCGAACACGCGAATAAGACACTAAAATTTATTATCATGTGTTAACACGCTGACACGAGCCTCAGTAACCACCACCGAGGCCCGGCCCATATTATCAACCAACATACTAGCAACCGAGCCCATGGACGAGATGCAGGCCACCTCCTCACGCCCTCGTCGCACCGTGATTCCGCCACGTCACCTCCGAGACTAAATCTAATCTTCCTTATGTAATAGAGTCAATTAGTCGAGTAAATTATAAACTCATTTTCGGGTTTTTTTTGTCGGTTCTATCCCGAATAGTATTAAGAGAGTCGAACCGCATAGGTATAAATAACTAAATAAAGAGTCTTGTTAATCTTTTATTTTACGTAAAGAATAAGAACATCTATTTTATTCCCAACCCCTAATTTTCTTTACCGCCTCTTTCTACTTCATTCCCACGATCGAAATTTTGTTTCATCAATTGCTCGTTGGCGATATCACACGCCCACAGAACGCGCCCCAATTCTCTTGATCCTGCTCTGCCTACTGAGAGACTCTCTCACCCGAATTTCAGTGTTTTTGAATCAATATTTTGGGATAGTGAGAAAATATATCGCAAAGATGTGTCTTAAATTCCAACCACATTATTAGTTCATGCCACGCCAGTTGAAATCGTCGTTGGGAATATTTAATTTATTTCTTTACTTCTTTTTGTTAGGTTTGGATTAGTTGAGAAAAGCTTGTCATCCAACATCTCAATTTATATCTCACCTTTTACCAACGCTGTCTCTAATGATATCTTTTTATCTTTATTTATGGATGAGAATCATAAAACGTTGCTTCCACAAAGGATAAAATTAACTACCACAAAATTCCCCAACTTATCAAAATTATTTTTTTCAATCAAAATAAATAAATAAGGTCATCTTTCCTTCATAATAATGATACTTAGGAATTTTATAGATTGATATAAAAATCTAAAAGTGATAAACTTTAAAAACAAAATCATGTTTTTCTTTCCTTTTTATTTTTAATAAATTATTGTTTAAAAATTAGTATATGATTCATTCAATAGTTTCATTGAATGAACAATAAATATATTATTGAAAATATTTGGGAAAAAATGGCCAAAATGCATGATGATTGTAATCTAAAAATGATAGTGTCAATCATCACTCTTGTTTTATACATGAGATTATGGATTAATAGGTAACCTATACTTGTAAAAACGCATGCTTAGATTCTTCTACTTAAGTTTTGTGCTTTCAGCTGATTGTATCTTGATATTATTGTATTGCCTCTATACTCAATTTTAATTATTAATAAAAGAAAAAGACCAAAAAGGGACAAAAACTTATCTTCAACATTAATGAGTAAAATACAACAATATTAAGCATATGAACAACATTTCCTACTTAAAGTACCGATGTTCATGGATTTCGTAAAACGAACCCTACTGAGTGAAATATTTTTTATAATGAACAAGATAATATAATGTATGAGACATATGGTGATTTATCCTTGAGATATAACATTACGTTAAATATATTTTATTATAAAACATATTCCTCCATTAGCCATTCTATTTGAGATGATAGTATGTACCCTTGTACAATATATATCTATCAATACTCTATCATTTATACATTAATTAATAAAGAGAACTCATCAAAACTTTGTCATTTATCTAAAGTAAATTTTAGTCGTGTCTTACTAAACTCATTTATGATAATGTAGCCCAAAATTTTTGGGTCCTGTTTTAGCAAGTCAATTTTAAGTTACGCCATACCTAAACTTAATTTTCAATGATGTGAACCATTAGAGGATGAATTATCTGAACATTCTTTGCATACTTATTTATGTCTTTTCTAGGAATTGGTGAAGTTGATGTCACAACATATTCATGCTACAACTTTTTATCTACCCTTTAAGGTAATGTAGAAATTTGTTTGTTAGCATCATAACACGCATAGCATAAAGATACCACATCCCATAATGAAATAATGACAATCTACTCTAAATAAGAGTTACTCATATTTCTTTCTAAAATAATACTCTCTATGTTCACGAAAAATTTGCTCTTATTTTCTTATTGATTCATCCACAAAAAATTTGACCATTTTTATTTATAATAGTAAGAGCCACGTAACTTACAATATCTATCATACATTTAAAATGAGTCATCAACTCACAATATCCCTTAGCTAAATATTTTATTAAAATTTGTGTCGTTTATATTATAATAATTTTTTTTATAGAATGAGGGAGTATAATTTACAAATACGTTATATCACAAAGGATAAAACTTTTAGATAGTGGACGTGTCTTGAATAAGCAGATATCTATAGTCTATAGAAAAATAATTAATGACACATATTCCTACTTGATTCAATCAAAATTGGGGAAAGACCTCAATAATAAAATTAGTTAAATAAAATTTGATCACCTAAAAAATCAATATTTTAAATACCCCAATTAGCGAAATAGAAAAACAAAACAAGTATTCTCTATCCATTGTCATTTATAACCCATATTAAATAATCACCTAGATTTATTTTTAGGAAAAAAGTAATAGATGTGATTACATGAATACACTATCAATACTCACACAAATATACTTGTGTAATGACAACGCTGCATAAATGTGCAAAGTTAGTGTAGTCTATTGATGCATAACATTAGCTTAACATTAACGAACATTACATAATATTACGGGCATTATAGGACACTTCTTAGCGAAATTTTTTGGAGTTCAACTTTCGTCAGCGTAATATAATATATTTCCAATTTTATGTAATGGTATAATAGCCTCATCTATATGTGATGCAATGCTTTAATTGATATTATATATATATATATCATGCGTAATTCTTAAAAGAAAAACATTACCTAACATTAGAGCAGCCTCAACGCTGCCATAAATAAGAAGAAAAAGACGCCGCATTGAGGTGGCCGAAGAAGGGCGGCGTTGGAGGGCACGGTGGTCGCGCTGTAGCCGGGAGGAACGCAGGGGACGTGGTTGGACGCCCCGCTGCGGTGGTCGCGTCACAGTGGTGCTGCAGAGACCGGTCGTTGGCCGATCCCCAAATATTAAATCAATTTTTCTTTGAAAAAAATCAAAAACAACAAAATTTATATATTTAATTAAGTTTGGCATGTTGTTTCACATGTGTGAAATTGAGGGGGACACGGTGGGGGTGTCACAGTTCAAATTTTTTTCTTCTTTTTTTCCCCTATAAATACCTCCTATATTTCATCACTTACATTCACACCTTCACTCACTTCTTCATTCTCACTTATTCATTCATGGATCCAAATTTTGGGAATTTTCCAATTTACCTAAATGTTGTTGCAAGTTTTCTAGCTCGTTGTCGTGAAAGGAGTTGGGATCCTAATAATCCACATAGTTGGAATATGGGATCGAATGAAAGTCTCATGTCCGCCTCAAGGAGGCGATTTTAGCTCTGATTCTGAGGCGGAGGACATGATGATTGCCGCAACGTTGAAAGCCAACAAGAAGAGGCGTGAAAAGAGAGTTGTTGGCGTTGCCTCGCGCTCCAAGGACGTACATACATCGAGAGCGCGAACTTGCCGCTGAACGCCTCATCACAAATTATTTTATTGACGAGCCACGATGGGGTCCAACTGTGTTTCATCACTGGCTCCACATGAGCAGATCTTTGTTCCTGGCTAACACGTTGGCAGGACACGACGAGTATTTACAGCACTAAGAATGGAAGAATTGCCCGTCAACATGGAGAGGCAGCTACACTAGCGGACACAAGGGCACATATCCTACGATAATTCTAGAAGCAGTTGCTGATCAACGATTATGGATCTGACATGCATTCTTTGGTGTGACAGGGTCGAATAATGACATTAATGTCCTATACCACTTACCAATCTTCAACGACGTATGCGCTGCTAGGGCACCGACAATCGAATTCACAGCCAATTGCCGAAGATATAACACATGATACTACTTGACCGACAACATATATCCAAAGTGACCAGCGTTTGTGAAAATGATTACGTGTCCAACAGATGCAAAGAGAGCCTTGTTTGCTCAAAGGCAGGAGGCAACGCGAAAAGATGTTGAGCGAGCTTTCGGTGTACTCCAAGCACGTTGGACGATAGTGAAATGACCGACACGTATGTGGTTTCAATCATGTCTCGCCGACATCATTTATGATTGTATTATCATGCATAACATGATAATCGAGGACGAAGTCGAAGAACTAATTGGGGACGTTGGCGAGGCTAGATCTAGCTCGGGGGTGGCTAGCTAGAACCCATATCAAGGTGCACCCCCTCGATTTTGAGAATTTCTTATGCGGCGTTCTTCTCTTTGCAAAGAACGAACTTACAGCCGGCTCCATCAAGATCTCATCGAAGAAATTTGGGCGCGCTCCAACTGATTCGGACTATCTAGTAATTGTACTATTTATTTAAGTAAGTTTAGGACTTTCAATTATGTCATTTTCACTTTTTAAGTAATGTAATTTATGATTTTAAGTTATGTAATTTTATGCATTTAATTAATACTTTTCTAATTTTGAGTAATTTATATTACTTTTATTAATATCTCAATTAATATAAATATATGAACTGAAAAATAATAAAAATGATGAAATGATTGGAGTTGTGGCTAATTTGTGGTTGATTTTTTTTTTTGTGATTGAATTGTGGGTGATTTTGGGGTGCATAGTAAAAAGCTGTCGTGATAACTGAAAAGAGAGTTGTGGCTAGTTTTTTTTGGGACTGGATTGTAGATGCCCTTAGGGCATGAGCAACAGGGGGCGAGCCCCCACCTTTTCCTTACACTATTCATAGGCTTCACAACAACTTTTCATTTAAAATTTTACTCATTGCAACAGAGGCCGAGCCTTAGCTTTTCATTTTTTTTCTTTTTTTTTAATTATTTGATAATTTAAATTAGATTTTATTTGTGAAAAGTAAATTAAACATATTAATTCAAAAAGAAAAAATTTAAAAGAATAACAAAAATGAAAAAAATTTGAAAAGAGTAAATTAAAAAAAAATTATAGTTAGTGGGTGTCGAGCCCATGTGTGAGTAAGAAGAAAAATTCTTTTGCCACTAGGCCAATAGTTTATTTACATAATTAAAAAATATACTTATTAATATATATCTAAATAAATATGAAATGTAAAAAAAATGCGTGCAGTGCACTCACGCTCTCATTGGCCGAGAGGCGCGAGTGCACCTCACGTGGACGTAGCAGCAGGGACGGCTGAAGAGCCGCGGCCAATGCTCGAGCCCTCAGCTTGCGGCTTTGCAATGGGGGGTATGGCCGCGGTTCGCGCTACGAGCGACTGTTGCCATTGCCCTTACATTTCACTTTTTATTTTATTTTAATATTTTGAAAATTGATGCACATTCACCTAGAGATTGCAGTATTCGTTTGGAGTAAAATCAATAACTGAAAGAGGACGAAACGATGTTTTTTTTTAATAAATAAATATTTTGAGGCAGAAACAGTATATTTTTAATTTATCAATAAAGATTCCCAATAAACGTTTGATGATAGGAAACAGAATGGGAAATTACCAAAAAAAAAAAAGTTAAAAAAAATCTCACCATACCAAAACACCTAGAACTCGTGAGCCGTGATTTTTTTGGCAATTTACCATTAAAAGAAATACAAATCCCTCACTGGTCACCGGTCGGATCCGTCCGCGCGTGCACTCAACTCACCGGTGAAGCGCGTGTGGCGCGCTGGCTGGTCGGTGCGTTTTTTGTTTCTCCGATAGATTAAATGGAGCACTGACAACTTTTACTCTGTCCTAAGCACCTGATTGCCACTGTTATTCCCGCTCATTTTTTCTTTCCTATAAAATTCAAATATTAAAAATTCCGGCGTTCAGCGCCGGTCGCTTTCTCTATATCCAGCCGGTTGCCGGTTTCTCCCCAATTTGAAGCAGTGCAGTTGTACAGTCGGCTGCTTGTGTAGTACTGTGCTATGAGCAACGAAATGTTACCTGATAAGTATGATAGATATTTCCTTTTTAAGCAGATTAACCTGGAGCTTCGCACACTACATAATAATCGAGTGCATTTAAATTCAAAACTCTAGAAATAAAGAATACAAAAATACCCTTCAAGTCGTTCTCACTCCTCGCCAGTCCACCTCTTCTCACGCTCCTCTCTCTCTCCCCATCTCTCTCTCTCTCTCTCTCTCTACAAGTCGTCTTTGTATTCAAGGAGAAGAAACGAAGCTATCTCTCTGCTTACCTTTCTTCACACACCCCTACGTGTGTGTGTTTGTTTTGTGTGAATAGACACATATCCATTTATATATCTCCGTTCAAGCTTCTTTGATAGAAAGCATTTTTTGCTGAGAGAAAGCGACAACAAATCCGGAAAAGAGAATCCAACAATGTCGTTCGCTTTGCGAGCTCGCACCACGTGATTTCTGACACATTCTTCTTCTTCTTCATCTTCTTCTTTATTTTCCTTTTTCCCCAATTTTTTTATCAGTAGATATGCATATGCATACGCATTGCTGGAACTAAAGCAACTGGTTGGACAGAGTGGTGCGATTTATTTTCGTTGCTTTCCCCCCCCTTTATGTGGAGTAATGGCGAGCTCATCTTCTCGAGGAAGGAGCAGCTCACCGTTCCCGTATCAGAAACCGACGAGTCCGTACTCGTCGACGTCGTCCACATCGTCGCTGATGAACGGTCGGTTAATGCCTCAGTCGTGCTCTTCTTCCGTGACGTCATTTTACGGCGGCGGCAGCGATGGTTACGGAGCTCGATCCGCGACGCCGGGACAGAGTAGAGGGGATTATCCGCTGGACCAGACGCCGGTTAGTTACCCGTCGGTGGATGACCAGATGATTTGCGAACCAGATAATTCTACTTCGAGATCGGGGGATAGCATTTCGGTGACGATTAGATTTCGGCCTTTGAGGTGCATTTGAACTTCATGATAGATCTGATTTTGACTGATTCTCGATGTTTCATATTAGGGGATTTTTCGAAGCTAGGGCAGGATATGGGAGGATCGAATTTTGATTTGATTTTGCATTTTCGATTTGGTGACAGTGAGCGGGAATATCAGAGAGGAGATGAGATTGCGTGGTATGCAGATAACGATAATATTGTGCGAAATGAGTATAATCCGATGACTGCCTATGCATTTGGTATTCTTCTTTACATCTTTTGCATATTCTATCTTACGCTGATGAGTTGATAGATGATCTGAATTCTATATTGGATGAGCTCGAATTCGTGTTCAACACTTCAGCTATTGAGATTTTGAATAATGTGATAGCATTGAATGTTTGCTATCTATTTTATAAATTGGTTGAATTACCACTCATATCTAATTACTTCAATTTATGCTGTTTTTTCCTTTGACAGACAGAGTATTTGGGCCTGATACGATTACTGAAGAAGTGTATGAAGTAGCTGCTCGACCTGTAGTCAAGTCCGCAATGGAAGGCATAAATGGTATGCTCAACATGATTCTCAACGCAATGGCTGTTTATTTGATTAAAATTGAACCCCAAGTTGGTGATTGTTGAGTATCAGATTAGGACTTGTTGAAACTGACTCAAGCTCTGAATTCTTATTCTTTGTATCAACTTTCAAATTTCAGTTACGACTAATTCACTGCTTGTACTCATAGGGTGTGCTAACTAACACATGTTGAGTGGATATGCAGGGACCGTATTTGCTTATGGTGTTACTAGCAGTGGAAAGACACATACTATGCATGTAAGTTAAATCCTTCATTATGATGCATCCTTATTGATGTTTTGTCTACTACTCGTGATAGAAGGATGCTATAAATCATTAATAAAGGTGTATCTCCGAATGGGAATTGCAAGAAAACTGAATGCATGGAATGCGACTAAACTGTCAGAGAATAGTTAATGTTATTGTCCTAGTTCACACATTCATTAATTATCTTGAACAAACGATATCATAAACAATGATTGATACATATAATGTTTAACGTCCTATTTTGTCAAGAATCAATATGGGCTTGTTATTTGAGTGTATTAAATGGTACAAGTTCTTAATCTTTGTATATGGTGTACGTTCCTTAAGCAGTAATAATTTCTAGAACTAGCTACCTGTCGCACAATTCATTTAGTTTTGAAGATGAGATGTTTATGTACATGTGAATGGTTTTGGCTTATGATCTCTGAGCTGTATCATCTGGTTCCTTGCTTATCCTGAGCTCCCAAGTGAGTTTAGAGGTATTGTTTCAGTGACGGAATTACTTAGCTGATCTCTCTGTTGTATCCATATCTTATCAGGGGGATCATGATTCTCCTGGCATAATACCACTGGCTATAAAGGATGTCTTCAGCATGATCCAAGATGTAAGTTTGCTTGTCCTTTTCTCCATGTTTTCAAATAGCTCCATTGATTGCATCTTAAATACAGACAGAGTAATTTTTTATGATTCTGTTTTGTTAACTAGAGCAATCTTTTTATGGATACATGGATGACTAATGTTAGTTTCCTATCAGACTCCAGGTCGGGAATTCTTACTTCGGGTGTCATATCTTGAAATCTATAATGAGGTCAGTTCTAGATTATGTATTCTAGATTTGACAATGCACCATGGATGTGGGGCATAAGACTCATCTTTTGCTCTATGAATCTTAATTTATCTAAATAGTTATTCAGGTTTGAGGAGCACGTCCCTTAATAATTGAATTGAAAAGAGTTATTGCCTTTAAATGTGGAGTCTACATTTTACTGTATTTATATGATCCAAATTTCTAGTTCAAAGCACCTAGCCTAGCCCACTTGGCTGCTTATGTGGATTCTCTTATGTTTCAAATTTTTGTGAATCGTGTCTTTTGATATCTATGCTACCAGGTGATTAATGACTTGCTGGATCCAACTGGTCAGAATCTGCGTGTCAGAGAGGATGCACAGGTTTTTACTCTACTAATTGTCCTTTCTTCCTGTCATATTTGCTTTTACGCTATAAGCTGCATGTTGGCAATATGGGAGTGGTTTTATAATTTGTTCAAATATTCTCCTCAGCTATATGTTCACGCGAATTCAGATGAGTGTCCTTGTCGAACATTTGCAACTGATATTTATTAGAATAGCTGAACTGGGTTCACAAAATTAGAACTTGTTGATCAGTTGAATCAATATTACCGCTCTGCTGAATCTGTTGAGAACACACACCTTTCTGTTGAACTAGCAGTCCTTTATACTTCACATTGACTGCTGATTTTTCTCCTTTGCTGAATATGTGCAGGGGACTTATGTTGAGGGTATTAAAGAGGAAGTTGTTTTGTCCCCTGGACATGCTCTTTCGTTTATTGCTGCTGGAGAAGGTATCTGCCACAGTGTTTCTGTTAGGAAAATACATCTTCCTACCGGTTTCCATTTCAATGAAACCATCCCTCACATTTACTGAGGAAAAGATTGCATTGAAGCTTCAACCAACTCCTTTTTCTTCCCCCCTCTTGATGCTATCCCATTTTCAAATTGACACTACTATGTATTGGTGTTCAACTTAAATTGTAGCATTTCTTTTTCTGTAGAAAACTTTTTGCATATCTTTAGCATTTATCATTTGTTTGAAATAGATATGGCCAATTAGAGATATAACTTTGTGGAAGAAAAAAAACCATTTGAAGGATCTGACAGTAGTCACACTTCTACTTTCAGCCAAAATTTGCTGGGCACCAAACCTATTAATTTATTCAATTTTATGGCAGTAGGTTTAATTTGCTCATACACTTTCAACATATGAAATAGAAATGCACAAACTTGGACCAAAATCGACAGAGTAGGAACACATGAACTTGGACTAAAATTGACAGAGTAGGCACTAAAACAATTCAATGAGGAGATTGACCAAATCTGTCCTTCCCGAGCCCAAACTTTTGTAATAAATTTTGAGCGTCTAAATTGGAATTTTTCCTCTATGTATGCTACGAGCTCTAACTCATTGATGATTGATTTCATTTATTGTCTTCTAATATTGGCAATACATATAGGATTGTGAATTGTAATCAGAGTAATATAGGCTCATTAGTAGAATTAATTTTGTCTTCATGACTTAAAACTAATGTAAAATATCCTTACACTTCTGAAATTGTATTAATGAAGAAATATATGAATATGTCCAGTGTAACTTATTTGTTACTAATATATATGGTTCAATAGTTTGATACTTATTCTTATATCATCGCAGAACATCGTCATGTTGGATCAAATAATTTCAACCTATTCAGCAGCCGTAGTCATACAATATTTACGTTGGTATGTAATTTCTACTTTTCCTTTACTGTCCTTTATAGTAGATATTGCAGTAAAACCATGTCTCTTCTCTACTACTTTTCTCATGAAAGCATCTTTTGCGGTGACCCCTTTGGAACTTCAATTTTCTTTTGACAATCATATACGACTTTTCCAATGTCTACATTCTGCAATTTTTCCTTAATATTACATTTCATCCCCTTTTCGTTGTTTTTATGACTTCAGTACATTTAATTTAAGTCTCCTACAATTGGCAATGGTTCTTTCATGCTACAGATGATCGAAAGTAGTGCACATGAAGATGAGTATGATGGGGTTATATTCTCACAATTGGTACGCATGTTTACCTTATCAATGAATATGGAAAAGAAGACTGTTGTTAATCATAGTGAAATAGATTACATCAATAAAGAGATTGCATTCTTTGTTTGGCTTCATTTCTTTAGAACTTAATCGATTTAGCTGGATCTGAGAGCTCAAAAACTGAAACAACTGGTCTACGGAGAAAGGAAGGATCTTACATCAATAAAAGTCTTCTAACACTTGGATCCGTGAGTACTTGACTTTATTGGTTATCGTTTTAATTGTGTTTCTTTAATCTCTGTCCTATCTTTCTTTATTCTTGCTTTATCTTTCTTCTATTTTTGTCTGTTTTCATTTGGTTATCTTTTGTGATGTGAAGGTGATTGGGAAACTTAGTGAAGGGAAAGCGTCACATGTTCCTTACCGAGATTCGAAGCTTACCAGACTTTTACAGTCTTCACTAAGTGGGCACGGACATGTGTCGGTGAGCTCATACTAAATGATATGATTTTCACTTTATTGATAAAGCAGCTCATGAGATGCTGTCTAGTACATTAACCTTCTATTTATTTGACATTAATTCTTTGTGTGCTTGGATATCTTGACATTATAAGCTTTAATGCTCTACGAACATATATCTTCCAAATTGTTTCAACTTTTACTTTATAGATATTGCAGCTTGTGAGATGTTATCTCTACTTTGTATTATTTGCCCTTCTATGGTTCTTTTTTCATTTTGGACATTGAACTTAGCTATTACCTTTTGTGTGCATTCCATTCTAAATTGATGATTTTCGAAGGCCTCTGACTTCTAGTTCCAACTTTTTGAAGCTTATATGTACAATTACTCCAGCATCAAGTAATTTGGAGGAAACACATAATACACTAAAATTTGCAAGCAGGGCAAAGCGTGTTGAAATATATGCCTCGCGTAATAAGGTCAGATCAATTGTGTATTAGTGTTGGTTTCTTTTTTATTGTAAAATGCGGAGCCAGACCCGGAATCACTAATTTCTGTTAATCTATCAGATAATTGATGAGAAATCGCTGATCAAGAAGTATCAACGAGAAATATCATGTCTCAAAGAAGAACTCGATCAACTCAGGAGTGGAGTGATAGTTGGCGTTCCCCATGAAGAAATTTTGGTGCTTAAACAGCAGGTACCTATACATGTAATCTAGGAGATTGGAAGATTTGGGAGCAGTGTGCGTTGTGGCTAAATAAATTGCTAAAAGTATGTTAGTATCCTACTTATTGCACATCTGGAAAAAAGCACTTAGCTTGTTGCTCTCTCTGTTGTGTGCTACACAGTTGGAAGAAGGACAAGTCAAAATGCAATCGAGATTGGAGGAGGAAGAAGAAGCTAAGTCAGCTCTAATGAGCAGAATTCAAAGGTTAACAAAGTTAATACTTGTTTCATCAAAAAATTCAATGCCTGGATACTTGGGTGAGACACCTTCTCACCAAAGGAGTCTTTCCACTTCTGAGGATGATGTAAGTAGCTCGAAATATTTTCTTCTGTATATTATATAAATTTTATTGAAATCAACTCAAGTTTTTGCATCAATTATGATTTTACATAGAAATACGAAAATATGAAATTCTAGTATCAAGACTTGTTATGACTATCGCTAGATCTTCCAAGTGGGTCAACTTCTGTATGTTCTATAGACCTCGAAGGAAAATTAGTTTGTCTTGTTCATTTACCTTTTCTTGTTCTCTTGTCTAACAGAAGTTGGATGTTCATGGTTCTGTAAAACTTGATGGCGAGAATCAAAAAGATTCTTCTTCTGCTTTAACTATTCCATCAGATGCTTATCATTTAAAACATAGAAGATCATCCAGCAAGTGGAATGATGATATTTCACAAGCTGGCAGTACTTTAACTGAAACAACTCAAGTGGGTGAACTTATTAGTGGTTCTGCCTGTGCGTCAAAACTGCGTATAGTATGTTCTAACTCCTTTCCTAACACACTGTGCCTGCATTAAATTTTTAGTGTAACTATTAAATGTCTAGGTTTTTGCAATACTATTATCTGCATAGGGATACATGTAGCAATTGGGTCATTTAGTATTGGAAAGTAGTCCTCTATTTTTCTTCAGTCCTCCAAACTATAACTCCTTTTCAAAATCTTTTCACGGCATTAAGTCCGTTTCTACATATAACACTTTGTTAGCTTTAGCAATAACTTCTTGTTTGAGTCTTAGATCCCAGTGAAGGAACATCAGTTTTTTAAATACGTCTAAACAAACTCTTTCATTGATTTGTTACCAACTGTAGGATGAGGTGACTATGTCAGATCATATGGACCTTCTGGTGGAGCAAGTGAAGATGCTTGCAGGAGAGATTGCTTTTGGTACGAGTACCCTAAAGCGTCTAGTAGAGCAGTCCGCGAACGACCCTGAAAGCTCAAGACCTCAGGTAATCTTAATTTAATTTTCAAGATAATTGTTAATGATATTGCTGTTTTTTTGTTGTGAATTTCTATATGCATGCTTGGGTAATTGGTGAAGTAATTTTGGGACTGAAAAAATGGTCATCCTAACCCAGATTGAGAACTTGGAGCGTGAAATTCAAGAGAAGCGGAAGCAGATGAGAGTTTTAGAACAACGCATAGTTGACAGTGGTGAAGCTTCAGTTGCTAATGCATCAATGGTTGAAATGCAACAGGTTTCCCTATTTATGTTGAATTACTGATGTGCTTTATGGCCTGCTTATCTGATACTAGCTTGGGATTTATTGTTTGACTCTGTGTGTGTGTGTGTGTGTGTTTTTTTTTTTTCAACAGACCATTACGAAGCTCATGGCACAGTGCAGTGAGACAAGTTTTGAGCTTGAGGTTTTTCTCCCTCTACCCGTGTTGTCTATATTGCACTTATTTGTGTCACAAATAGCTGCTATCAACTGCCATTTTCTGTCATGCCTTTTCAAATGACAAATGATAAATTGTTGTTGGGTTTTCATAAGCCTTCCTTGATCTTGCAATGCAGATTAAATCTGCAGACAACCGTGTACTTCAAGAACAGCTTCAGAATAAGGTAAATCTGATCATTACCATCATTAATTTTGTAATTTATTACTTGTTATTGCCTCCATCACTTGCCAAATTTCCCCAAAAAAAAAGAAGATACTTTTTTCCATATTGGTTATAGTTATGACTACTTAAGGTGATTATTCTACTTTTACTATCAGTCTGCAGAAAACAAGGAATTGGAAAAGAAGATTCTCCAACTGGAGCAGCAATTAGCTTCTGTTTCGAGTGACAATAAGTCGTCCACTTCTGGAAATTGTGTCCCTGATGAATATACTGAAGGGTTGAGAAAAAAGGTTCTGTTGCAGGTAATTCTTTTCTAGACCCTTGATAAATTAATGGTGTTATTGAAATGTTCAGCAGTTCAAATGTCTGAAATTGACATCTATATATAGGGAAAGCCTCATTTTGCATTTGATATTTTCTTATTGATCATTATTTAAACCGATATTTCTCATATTATGCTGAATGCTGGTTAATGAGGATATGTATAACTGAGGATCCAAAATGTGACTTCATTTGTTGCTACATGTTATTATTAGAAGAATCTTTCATTTACTTGCTAAACTCCATGACATTTTACACCTTATTTTTGTTTTGTGTCTTACATCTCTCACTGTCATGTTACAATTTGTTGTTGGCAACTTTTATTGCTTAAAACCTTTATGCATCAAAAGAATTTAAGGGTTTTGATTTTCGACATTTGACTCAAACTGAAGCTGGTCTATCAGGAAATCGATAATGAAAAGCTGAAATTAGAACACGTTCAAATTCTAGAAGAGAATAGCGGATTGCACGTACAAAATCAGAAACTAGCTGAGGAAGCTTCCTATGCCAAGGAACTAGCATCAGCTGCTGCAGTAGAGCTAAAGAACTTAGCTGGCGAAGTTACTAAGCTGTCCTTACAGAATGCAAAATTAGAGAAAGAAATGCAGGCGGCTCGTGAGTTGAGCGCTAGGAGTTCTAGCATTCATGGTGGTAACCGCAAGCACAATGATGTTCAAAGAACTAATCGTAGAGGTCGTGTTTCTGGCAGAGCAAATGAAGCTTCTGGAATGGTTAATGATGACTTCGACATGTGGAATCTTGACCCAGAGGATATAAAAATGGAGTTACAAGCCAGAAAGCAACGTGAGGCCATCCTTGAGGCTGCCTTGGCTGAGAAGGAAAT
>JAYDZE010507664.1:0-15563 GCA_034509125.1 Monilaria moniliformis
GACCGCTTCTTTGCCTTCTCAACTCTGTTTTCATCATCAAACTGCATCCGTGGATGAGGGACATCTTTCTTCCTATCTTTATCTGTTTGACGGTCACAGCTTTTTTTCTCAGAAGCTGCAACTGAAGAGTTGTCTTTCTTTTGTGGAGCTGGCTTTACAGACTTCCCTGAATTGGCTGAATTGACTCCAGCAGTCTTGCTTCCTTCACCTGAAAGATGCAACATGAACCCCGCAAAATGTGTTTATATTCCAAGAGAGCAGAAACTAGAGCCAAAACCCAATAAAAGATTGGAGTTGACATGCACAAAACATGCGAAGAACTTAAACGAGGCAAGAAAAAGGACAAGACAAAGTTCTGTACCATAATTACGCATGACATATGTTAAATAGAACGGTCTATTGCAGGAATTCTTTATATTATTGGTTTTTGTAATATGAAAGACAAAGTACTATGCATAGATGCCGGCAGATAATCAGAATAAGATTAATGACGTAGTCTTGAGCATGTAATAGGGATTAAATAGACAAAGTGGCCCGTTGTTGCAACATAAAAATGATATGACCCCTAGAAAGATCAAAAGCACTATGATAAGCTTTCACTTCAGTTGTGAATCATAAAAACATCTGATTGTCTATTGTCAAAATAAGCTAACATTCAATACTCTCGAACCCAACCCAGTTGCAAGTTTGCACTTGAATACGTAAAATGGATGACAAGTAAAATGAGACTCTCAACATTTGCAACACCACGCACTTTGCTATTTATTTCCGTAAGAAAATTTACTAATTCATATTCCATAGCATTTGGACAATAAACTGAGGTCAATTATGTTATGTATAAGACAGAGGTTGCTAAGATAATAGTTAAATTCCAGGTAAAAGTTGCTTCATGCTTTTACATGAATGACCGAAGCAAAATGGTGTCTAGAACATCACAAAGGCAACGGATCAAAAAACTCTACAATTATAGAACAATACAACCTAAGTTCCGAATAATAAAGATCAAATTGTGTTTTAAAAGCTAATTAGAAACTTATGTAACTAACAATCAACTGGAAAAAATCCAACAGAAGGAAGCACGAGATATTTACCTTTCGTAGCAGCCTTGGCAGCACGCTGTGCCTCTTGCATTGCCCGCCGTTCAGCTTTCGTAGTCTTCTCTTTCAAAGGCTTCCCTGCAGCTGCGGGCTTCTCCTTCTGCACTTCCGCATTTGCCCCTCCATCTGATCCACAATCGAATGAAGCCCATCAAAATCACAAATCTCAGTAAAGACAACACAGAAAGGAAAAAAAAAAGAACTCAAAGTTCAACCTTCCACACCAGGTTTCAGATTAGCGTCACTACTCTGCTTAGCAGCCGCCATACCGAATCCGCCCGACGGCAACGATGTAGCGAATTTCCCAGAACTACTCTTCCGTCCCCACCGCGGAGACAGCTGATCCTCCGAGAAATCCGTGATACCTGAAGGGGTGCAGAACTCGGAAGGATTGTAGCTACCGACCGGAATCGAAGTATCATTGGCGCGGGGGGCGCGGAGCGGGGAGAGCGGCGGCTGCGGGTGGGGGAAGTGGCGGGGGAGGTCCGTGGAGAGGTGGCGCGGAGGCGGGATCATGACGGGGGACAAGGAGTTGCCGGAGGGGGAAATGTTGGAAACCGGCGGCGGCGACGAGGTGGGGTCGGGGGGACCGGACAGAGAGCGGTCGGGCGGAGCAAAGAATCCGACCTGGCGGACCTTGGGGTCGCTGACGGTGCGGGGGACGCGGCGGGATTCCATTGGGGGTTAGGGTTAGGGTTTGGGTAGGGAGGTTTAGACGACAATTGGATTCGGTAGGATGAGGGTAGAGAGGGAGAGAGGTAAGGTGCAGAGGGTTAAGGTGGGCGAGAGCGATGCCTGACTGACTGTTCATTTTGGATTGTGAGAAATAAATATTTATTAATATCTGGTTCAAAGATAAAATTACGTGGCTACCCTCCTCAAGTTAAAGTGAAATATTGATTAAGGGCATGGATAATCTTCATTTATTCACTACCTCTTCCTTTCAATTATTTACATGCCCTGTGTCATATTTTATCTATCTCTTATTCAAAAAATAACACCTACAACCATTTTCATCATTATCTTTTTCCATGCATTATTTATATGTCACATTTCTTATTTTTTTATTTATTTCTTATTTTTTATATATATTATAATAATATTGGATTTTTTATTTGATTAAAAATGCAAATTTCATAAAAATAAGAAAAATTACATAATCAAATTCCTAAAATTACATAATTAAAAATTGAAAGTCACATTCTAAAGCTATATAATTAAAAATAATTAAATCTTATGATAGCATATCCAAGCTTTTTTGGAGATTATGGATTATTCTTTAGTGTACCTCCAATTATTGTAGCGTCATAGTACTCGCGTCTTTTGTTGTAGGCTTTCAGCAACACATTGTACATCTCGCATCTGTTCGCCGACTTAAGTGCCTCCAGGTCCTGTGGTGAAGTCGTGGCACTGCTTGAGGCCAACGTTTTCCTCTTACACTTTGCCTCATTCATTCCCATAGGATGGCGCCTACTCGGATGGAAGTTCACCCCATTGCTCCCACCCATGGACATGGAGCTGCTACTTGTTGGGTATTAACCGTCCGAGGTGTGCTTTGTGCACTTCAACCCTGATTCTAGGCCACCCACCCACTTGTTGATGTTTTGAACCATCTCTCAAGTTGCGACGTACTTGAACGGCTTCTTGTTCTCATCGTCGTATATTTCTGTGGCAGATTTTAGAATATCCACCTCGTTAGCGCCGCTTGACCATTTTTTCTCCAAGTTATTGTAGATAGCGCAGAACTTGGAGAATTTCGGACTCACTCGGTCAAAATGAGAACAATCTTAAACATGCGTTGTGGGGCGCCTTCCAAGCGCCCCGCGTTGTACGCATCGACAACTCTCGCTGATAAAGCCTTGGATTTTTTGTTGTTTCCGACGATCGGATATTCGCTTGTATCGACATACACCTCAAAGATCAACTTCGTTTCCTCCAAAGTGTACATTGCTCGAACGTCACATGAGATGACTCATCGGAAATTTGAATGTCGTCAAATGCTTGGAGGAGGATGTCGGAGACGTATGCACCTTGGGACATTGACGACTGGGCAGAACCTAGTGTGTCGCCTCCAAACGATATATTATTTATATCGAATATAATATATCGAATAGTAGAGTGGATGGATCGTAACCATCATGAATAAACCAATCACGCCATTGATTTTGGTTTATCATTGCAGAATATGGTGAAATTTTCAAATATTAGTGAGTGAGTGAAGACGAAGAAGAAGAAGAAGAATAAATTGATAGATTTAAAAGAGAAAACATGGAAGAGGAAGAAGAAGATGAAATGGTATGAAAAATGAAATGGAGGAATAAGGTGTTTATAGAAGGGACTAGAAGGAATTAGAATAATTAAAAACAAAGATATAGATCTGTTGAATCACAAATAGTGTATAATTTTTTTTTTAAATTCGATTTTTTCGAAATTAAATGTGAAAATAAAAAGCTGATGCGAGGAAACTCATTCGCACGCCCAGCAAATAGGTTCAATGCATATATAAGAACATCCGTAGAGGGGGGAGCGTGTGGCGGGCTGGCTTGAACGCTTTCCCCAAGGGATGCCCATCGCGCTATGCTTCCTACAACGCATCCAAAGGTGTATTTCATTACAGAAGAATATATATCAATAATTCTACATGTGTTTTATCTCCCAAGGATACCAACAGGTAATGGGACTCTCATTGCAAAAATCTTGGCACTTTTTAATTTTCTTTCGTCTCACTGGGCTTCCAAGAGATCAAAACACAATTGCTCCCATTTCCTAACCTGTGAAAATAGATGGGACATATAATTCGAGAAACATGTCCGACGCCGCAATTTTGGATCGTTTTGGTTGGATGTTGGGTTTGCACTTGATTTAGCATAAACATATTAACAAGAAAAGAATCAAACAAAAATGGAAAGAAGATACGATACTCATACCCAATGATGGATTCGACAGTAGGAAAATAAGAAATCAAGAATGTAAGTTCCAAGTATACAAGCACGATGACTCACAGGACAAGACAGACAGTCAAATTTGAGCCTTTTTAAGTGGACAAAATATTTGTTATAGTATCAATACACCGAGAAAAGGCCCAGAATCGATTCTATTGGTGCTTCACATGAAACTGGGGCATGGCGGTCCTTTCGACAGACCAAGACGAACTTCCATACCATGATGCAGGTCAACTGGACGGTATGATTCAGACTCCCTAGGATCTGAAACGATATATAAAAGTTCAGGATAGAGCAAGGATTGGGAAGACAATCAGAACCAAATCAATTAAACCATAATTTCTCTTTTATGTAGTTGAAAGGCATAATTTTAACTGATAAACGGAAACCGGTTAAGCAACCCTAAACTGCAAACTACCAGTACACAGCAAAAATACAATAGGCATTGACATGCTATTCATGAGAATGAGCTTCAAACTTAAAACATTTTAGTATAGGACTTCATGCTATATTCCAACAATCCTACAGTTCCCTATAATGTCTTTCATAACTACTTGGTGATTGAAATCGTCCCAGCAGCATGTTTTTATAGTTTTGAGATTTTCTGTGCTATAAGATCTAAAGGTATTACTTTGACTACTTGGCATCCAATCCATAGTCTTCTTACTCCAAAGAAAGTAAGCTTTTTTTGTCAAAAAGAAATCAGAGGTTTTTTTTTCTTATATAATTCTCGTGTATGTGAATACGAATCTATTTTCGTCTTTCTACGTAACCAATTTTTCATTTACAATCAACGTCTTCTGGAGTTCTTCTTGAAAGAATCCATTTCTATATAAAAATAGAATGATGAAATGTTAAATGGAAAAACTTCTGTAATTTGAATAGAAAACTCTCTTAGTACTTCCTTACCATTAAGATAATCTTCAAAACCAAACTCTTCCATAGTTCCAGTAAAGGCCTCTAGACCTACAAACGATGAAGGTACTGCACCAGGAGGCCTTTGAAATCTGTGCAGCAAAACATGATTGCATTATAATAAATTACGGAGAATTTGTGCAAGGCTAAATTGTAAAAATAACATCCAATAGATATTTATTGCATCATATGAAGGATATTATGCGGCTCATAGACAAGATTGATAAATTTCAAACTATCTTCTTGCAAGATTCAGCATATGGAACTAATTTCGAAATCACTATTACGAAAGGAAACAAACATACACAAAATTTCACATAAAGGAAAATAACATAAGGAACTTAATATTGCAAGTCTCGATATCAATGAAAACGAAACTGTACCAGAACAAACACAACAATCTTTAAGCATATTGTTTGAGGAACACAGGACAGCATAAGTCATGGCAAGAAACAATATAACTCACTAAAACAAAATAAAGCACATTGAAGATAATGATAAAAAATGACATTGTTTGATTATAATTGCACAGCATTATGACTTTATTAGAGCATAATTGCATTAAGTTTCACACATAATCTAACTTCAATTCATCAAACTTATTCTTGATTCAACTAATTCACCCCCACCCCCTCCTTGGACAATTCAGAAGGATTACCGCAAAATAAAACTAAACCAGATTAAATATACGTTCCTAAGACGAAACACATGAGCCGTAATTCAAAAACCTTTCAATTGCAACCCTCAAGAGAAGAGAATTTAAAGATGCTAGTGATACAAACTATCTACCTTAAAATATATATTTCTTCTAACTTTCAACTCAATGTCACAACCCACATATGGTAGCAATATCACCAGCATCATTCTAGGTTATTATCATAGCTTGTTAATCAGCTCCAGGACACATTACCACATTGCATATATTTGAGAGAATATAATAAGGAAATTCTAACTACAAAGGCAGGTGCATAATAGACAAAACAAAATCTTCAGTAGCATATATAACTAGCTGAAGAATAAAGGTAAATAACCCTCAAATCAGTTTCTGACAGCACTAGATACCAAATACCATCCCAGCCTTTATGACTAGCTCTTTTAACCAGTCTTCAAACAAATACTATCACAAGAAGCCCATTCATAGAAACATTCGAGAATCCAGTTCTTGATACCATTTATTCAGCATATAGAAAACATTTATCAACTTTCAAACATGTCAGCAAAAGAAAAGGACCAGGAACAAATGAACGGTAACATTATAGCAGAAAGAAACAAGTTACCCATTTGAAAGAAGACATCAGTATGGAAAGAAACTTTGACTTCACCAGATTCAAACGCATAAACAAAACCCCAATTTTCCGCCCAACTAAAAACCCTAGCTTCTAAAGTTCCCTACACAATACAAGCAAAATTAAAAGAGACAGAGAGCGCGCGTGTGTGGAGAGAGAGAATGAGTAGAGAGCTAGAGAAGAGAAGCACAAACTTGGAGAGAATCTGACGATCCATCTCCATCTTCATCGGAAATGCTGCTCCGTAAGTATTCGCCAGGATTTTCTTCTTCGTCTCTTCTTGCGTTTGCTTCGCCTGTTCATTATCAAACACAAATTCAATATTAAAGTCACAAATCACGAGGCAGAGAGAGAGAGGGAGAGAGTGCGTAAAATTGTTGAAACATTACAGAGCGACGGGCAGATTGAAGAGGATGGGGTTCGATGATATCGCTCTTGACGCCGTGGATCCCGAAACGCAGCAAATCATCGGCACGGCCTTCCAGTGGTATCGTCTTTGCAGGATCCATGATTATTGCTGCAGTCTGAAATTTTTTAGTTCTGATTTTTGTTTGCAAAAGAAAGTGGTAATGGCAGGCGGAGGAGAAAATATGGAGTATATGAAAAACGAAAAAGAAATTGAGTTATCTTTCAGCGCAAGAAAATAACATATTGATGGTAAGGGTATGGGCTTCCAAGGCCCAAAGAGATACGGGCCGATACTACAAGAATATCAAAAAAGCTGCCACCTGTCTTAATGAGTAGTGGAAGTGTAGCTAAGTGAGAGGAAAATCAATTCTCTATTTTGGCAAAAGAGATGTCTACTTGGAATTTTATTCCTTTTGAGAGATAAAGACGTGTAGAAATAGAAGTTTATGAAGCACTCAATTCTAATTTATCAATCAATTTCATGAATTAAATTACTTCCGTTAGCAGTAATTATAGTTAAAGATGGTACTTCAATTTGAAACTGTGGGCTAATCTAAATAGTCGCTAAATTTAGAGGGTTAAGATTGACAAATCATAACTCATTTAAGAATCTGACTAATCAGGCTAGCTCGTTCTGATTGGCAGGTCAACCCGTTAGGCTACACTAAAAAAATTTAAAAATATTAGGATTTTTAATTTATCTCCCTTTTTTTTGCACCTCCATCCATTCTTCTTCTTTATTCTCACGTTCACCGCTCAATCACTCACCACCGTTACCGCCGCTGCTCAATCGTTCACCACCGTCGGTGCAATCTCTCGGTGTCTGTCGCTCAGGGTCGACAGTTTCTTCTTAATTCACTCCCGATTACGGATATCGCCGCTTCCAAGGCCGTCACTAACAATTCATCCCTTGATCTCGAAGTCGCTTGGCAGTCTACCAACAACAGAGTTATTCCAACTTTGCAATATTGACGAACTCATATTTCTTTAACCAAGAGGGGAATAAACTAAGTGATTGACATCATTGAGCTGTTGTATCATTGATCGGTCAAGGTTACCTAATTTGCATAGGGGAAAAAGGGTGAAGGGGTGAGTTACAACAGCCTAGTAGAGTGATCAATAATTGAAAAAATAATTCGTAAGATCATAAGTTTTTACCCTATCTGTCTAGAATCAAAATCTAGGTATGTTTATCATAATACTAATTATTTTGGGTAATGAAGTTCAACACATGCTCCCTCTTACCTACCTAGACTTACCTGACAAATTTCCACCCTACACATGTTGACGTTTAGCCTTACATGATTATCATACATATCAAGAGTTGTCAAACAACGCCTTTAAGGTCAAACAACTCTACATATCAAATGCTTGATAGGATTCATAATTCATTTACTTATCAAGATACATATATCACATTTCATCAGAAATTTACATCAATGAAACATGTTAAGTCAAAGTATTGATACTCATATGCAAAATACCAAGTCATAATAGAAATATCAAAAGTGTACATATCACATGCTTAAGTAACACAATTCAACAGACAATTTTTTTCCCTAGCGTGCTTAGCGACAGATTTGGGTACACGGGCCATATCAAAAGTCATAATCAGATTCAGTTTTAGATTTTTCCCGTTTAAGGGTTACAGATCAGACATCATTCAGAATTTCATCCCGTAACAATTAAGATATCGGACGATCCTCGCTTCGGTATTCCAGAAGATAAGTGGTCACATACTATGCAATACTATTGTCCTATGACATGCCAACTATATCCACTGACTACGTCTTAAGCACAAGCTATTGATATGAATTTATATCACAAATATCTAACAATCACAATAATTCAACATAGCAAATCATGCTATGTAATCACCATATCCAATATTTTAGTCACATTCATACCTATTAACATGCGTTTCTAAATCAACATTGTCAAATAGCATCAATCATAGCATGCTTAGTCATCTAACAATATGTCCACAAGGTATCAATTAGTGAATTATTTCAATAACTCAAACACGCTATTTAGAAATTAGTCATGCTTTATTTCCAAGTTAAACCTAGACAACATAAGCATATCAAGATAATCATAAATCAAATCACGAACACCTTACTGTGCACCAAGGACAATCACTTAAATCTCGTTGATAAGTCCCAAACTTTTTGCTTTCCTTAGCTAGTACTCGGGCCTTAGGTACCTTATATATCAATTTCATATATAATTAAGAGAAAATATAGTCATAACCCTCCCCAAAGTTCCAAAAAAAGCCTAAATATATATTTGCAAAAGTGTTGTTAAAATCTTATTCTATCTTACAATCTTCACTACATTACACTAACTAACACAAAGCATACTGAATTCATAACTTTAGGGGCCTAGCTTATCAATTCTAAAAATCTCAGGGAGTCTATTTTCACTTCCAAAAAGAATCATTCAAAAATTCATAATGGTTTGGAGTTATGCATAATTTGCTACAACCTACCAAAACAGGACATTTTCAGGCAATCAACTTCCCACAATTTATAAAGATAGCAAATGACCTTCTTAATTGACCAAAAATTACAGAACACATCCAAGTACCTTAAAATCACTTCAAAAATTATTAAACCAATAAATTGGTACTCTAAAACTTCTGAAAAAATTCAAAGTACAGACTGTAAAAGCAAGACAGTTTGTAACCTTTTTCCAACCATTATTTAAAAGCCTTTCATTCATCTTAATCTCATATTTGAGCTAAATATATACATTCTAGAATATCATAGTGACAAACTTCTATAAAATAAGGTTTATAAAGATGCTTTAGAATTAATTAGTCAATTACATATAACATCAAAACCTTCAAAAACTTATATTTTGAGTAATCCTTTTTCGAAAAATCCTATCGAATAGCAAGACACCTCAAAAATACTAAACTATATTTTTGTACTTCAACATTTTGTTTCACAACTCAATATAGCTCTTTGAGAGCATATCATTCAATTTCATGCTCATAATAACTTTCCTACTCAAGTATATAAGCAAGCAAAATTTCAACACATGTTAAGAATTTCTCAGATTCTTACTCCACTTAGAAAATTTACGTACACTGCATAGAACATGAAAATCAATGAAACCAGTTAGAAATCAAAGCCATGCATGTGTATTTACTGTGTTATAATTTCAGGGTCTAACTCATAGCGGTGTGAAAGTTATACGTGTTTTAGTGCAGGCTACCAAATTTGTGACGTAAACTGACAATATTTCTATAAAAATCACCAAAAATTCATATGTGCTAGGAATCTTTCAAAATTCACACAACCTTTCTAAATGAAATAGTTCCAGATAATATTTCAGACAAAAAAAAGATGTTTTGGTTAGTCAAATGAGCCTCACAACATTCTGTCGTAGCATTATTCTTATTGGCAATTGTTGACCTCTTTCCAAAACCGTGTTTGAGAAATAAAAAAAAGATAATTGAACACTTGTAATCAACAACCAACAACATCATACATATGATAACATTTACAAGGGTAGAATAACCCAATAAAATGTCTTAGATTACTCAAGCAATACCAAAAGGGTCGTGAGATACTAGCAAGCAACGCGAAAAATGGACATCAAATACATGAAAAAAGTTGAGTGCAAGCTAATTGGTTATACCGATAGTGACTTTGGCAGGCTCTCACGGAAGTAATGTAGTTTAGCGGAGTTCAAATAAGCAAAAGTCAGTGGTGTTAGTAGCCGAAGCTGAGTACATAGCTGCTTCGGATGCTACTTGTGAATGAATTTGATTGAGGAGATTATTGGATTTGCAACAAGTTCAAGTGGAGCCTACAACAATCTATTGTGAGAATATGTCTGCAATAGCCATCCTAAAAATTCGGTATTCCATTCAAGATCAAAGCATATTGAGTTGCACTATCATCTGCAGATTCTCTTACCAAAGTTATTCCCGCGTAGAAATTTGAGAAGTCCCGTGACATGCTCAAGATTGAAATGAAGAAGGGGTGTTGAGAAGTAATTTGCAATAGTAGTTCGACGACACAACACAACAACGACACTGCAGCAGCATAGCAAGAATGCCCCTTAATCAGCAGCAGCTCGACGTATTCTCGGACAACCCACATGAGCAACTTTAGCATATCTCGGCTTAGAGTTTGTCTCTCTCAACCCACAACGTAGTTCCTCTCCAGAAACCTCACGTTCCGACAACACCATTGCCAACTCACCTCAACCTCACTCTGTCTACCCACACAGAGACAACAACAATTGGAAGAAGAAGAACTGAAGGAGCACTAAGCTCGTTCACACACTTCGAACAAAACACGGATAATAAAATATGAGAGGTGATTGACTAACTTCGCATTCACGAGAGAGCTCAACGAAAAAGATAATGGAGACTGTTCTATGCAGCTAAGGTTTCATGCTCTAATTCAAAACACAACCAAGGGAATAAGATAAAAGGGAGGAAACACATGCGCTGCCAATGAATGGGCCTAGGAGGGTAATAGGCCACAAAAGGAAATGGGTTATTCAAGCATTGGGCCAAATATTTGAACAATCTCCATTTTTGGCCCAACTATGGTAAACTACAGGTTTCAGGAAAGGAGGTCGAATGAATCATATCATCAACGATTCTTCCTACAATCACAAAAACAGAGCATGAAACAAAGTGTACAAACCCAATTATCGCTACATGTTAGAACAATCCAATATGATAACTAGCCAAGATCAAAGTTCAGAGTCTTCTGAAAAACAACATGTTTCTCAGTTGACAAACACTTCGTGCATATATCAACAGGGTTGTGATTAGTGTGGATTTTCTCAAGTTTAACCATGTCTTTATCCACAATATCATGAATGAGTGATATCTAACATCATTAAGCATTGTCTTGTCATGGAACACATGATAACTAATAACAGATTGGTCATCCAAAAAAAAAACATCTTTATCCAGAACACGGAGTTCGGATAAAAGACATTTCAACCAAATAGCTTCCTTTAAAGCTTCAGTTGCAGCAACATATTCAGACTCAGTTGTGGATAAAACAAGAATGCTTTGGAGCTGAGACTTCCAACTTATGCAAGAACCACATAGAGTACACACAAAGGAAGATGTGGACTTCCTATTATCACTATCATTTGCATAATTTAAATCAACATAACCAACAAGCTTAGCACCATCAAGACACTCAGAAAAATTCAAGCTCGTATTCACTAACGATTTTTGTTTTAAAAAGAGTCACTTCAAGGCTTCCTAATGAGGCATGCCATGATTAGACATATAGCGAATAAGGACACTCAAGCAATATCAAGCTTACTACTAATAATGAAATACATCACAGATTCAATGGGATTCAAATATGGCACATTTTAAATAGCATTCATTTTAGAAGCAGACTTCGGAGATTGCTCCTTACTTAACACGAAGTGAGAAACAAGAGGCACATTCACATGTTTGACGTTAAACATAGAAAATTTACTCAAAATCTTTTCCAGATAAGAACGATTTAGCACAAGAGTAGACCATTTTGTATCTCTAACAAAATTCATGCATAGGACTTTGCTAGCATCTCCTAGGAATTTCATTTTAAAATTTTCACCTAGATATTTTGAACATGCTTGATAGACTTAAGGGAATGACTAACAAGCAACATGTCATTCACATAGATAAGCAAAAACATAGGTATAAAGTCAAGATTTTTAAAGGAGAGAGAAAGAGAGCAATGGCGCTAGGATGGTAGCTGCTGGCAGTGGATTTAGCGATGTCTTTTTTGTGGGTGTGATCGAGCATCCTAACAAGATTTTGGTGCACATAATCTTGGGATATGGAGCTCATGATCTCGACGACCAAATTTTCAGATACGCTCTCTCCATTCTCGATGTTGGAATTATTTGCCCAACTCAATGGAGGCCTACAATCCACACACTACGGCCCATATCCTGGCAGGCCCATTTTCCTTTGACCTTATGTATTTGCTCTCTCATCCGAGAGAGAGTTGGGAGGACAAAAATGGGATGTACCACTAGATCAGAGTGAGAGAGATAGAGAAAGGACTGCATTTGGTTGTTCTTATGTGAAAAAAATCATTTCTCTCATCTTTCTCTTCGCGAACCTCATGTATGTCGAACAAAAAGCTTTATATCTTGCTTGTTCTCTTTCCGAGTCTTCTCGCAACTGCTGTTTTATGGAGCCGCCGGAAAGGGGCCAATGGTGTAATGGGGGTGTGGAGCGACCGAAGATCTTTGTGGTGGTGCGTTGTCATTCGGGTCAAGATGAGCCCCCACAAATGGGTGGCCCTGAGCCGAAGCCACTTCTCTTTTTCCCTATTTTTTTTTCTCTTGTTGATGTGTAGGTGAAAACAGAAGGCAAAGGCGTCGCAGAATGAAGCTGGAGCTGGAGCTGCTACTTCGTTGGAGCCGCGAGTGTCATACCAGGTCTGCTGTTGTTGTGTATGTGTGCAGTGAGAAGATGCCCCTTTGTGTGGGCACTAATCAGCCCAAATACCAACCCCTAAGACCGGTTAAAAGTGCTTGAGTTTTGATGAAAATGTGCACAAAAAGGTGAGTGCAAGATACACTCGCGACAAGGGCAGTTTGAGCGTGGAAAGGGAAGCTATAGAAGAAATACACCATCAAGTAGCCCAGAAGAGGTGAGTGCAAGATACACTCGGAAGACCACGCACACACTCAAGGAGTTGGCCTCACCGCAGGAAGACCAGTGGGGTGCGAAGCAGCCGATTCTAGCTTCACCCCACCTGGCTCTATAAAAGGCGAAGGATGTGCAGCGAAGAGTAGGTCCGGAGGTTAGAAAAATTAGCTTAGTCAACTGTTTCTCAAGTCCAAATGCCCCGCCTCTCAACTTCAGTTTCAACCAAGCCGCACGATCCGACCACATCCACGCCACAACCACAGTCTTCTAGCTAGAATTTTATTATTGCAGCTTTGTTCATTTTATGTTTGAGTGGAATCTGAACAATTTCAAGTTGTATTTTCCATTGCTTTGAAGTTTAAGTTTTAAGTTGTATTGAACTTTTGTCTCAAGTTCATTTCGTAGTTATAAAGTTTTCGCACTTGTGCAAAGATTGTTGAGCTTACTTAACATAATGCCTAAATCATGTTTTCTTTTAACTTTTGTTTGTGTTCGAGCATGACCATAGTTAGATTAGCTAAGAGGTTTATCGTTTCGGGTTGACAAACATGTCTATCATAGGAAGTAGGTAATTAGGATATTCCAGTAGGCCAAGTCGAAGACGTTAGATTTTACATTCCGTCGTATTTTTAGCTTAAGATAGTCCCGTCCGAGTATTTTCGGATGAAATTTCAGTCTCCCGACTCTGCAAATAGGGTTTGGGAGGTTGGAAGGGACGACCTGTAGTGGTCCCATTCGTTTTCAATATCTATAGTTCGTCATTTACTTTACTGCAACAAAGTGTAAAAGTAGGATCAGGTAGCCCAAAGTGTTAGTTACCCGAAATGGTTAAAAAGCTAACTTTTCAGAAAGTTAACTTGATTGTTTATACCCAATTAGGAAAGATCTTTGACCCTGCATGTGTTACAGTTACCTTTAACCGTCCCCACTTAGGATCTACAGCAATTTTAGCATTTGTCCTTTTAATCACTTAGTTAATTAGGTAGCAGTAGTTTAGTTTAGTTTAAAGTAACACACTAGGATCAACTTAGGTAAATTTGTTCAATTTTCGTAATTTATTTTAAGTCCTTTACATTCAGTCTGACACGCACTTCAACTACCCAGTTTGCACCTGTACTACTAGTTAAGTAATAGTGGTTAGCTGTTTATTCTCTTTCATTCCCTGTCTAGTATAACAAACCTCTTGCACATTTTCCACAGTTAGTTCCCCATATCCAATCCCAAGGTGTGGCGGCATCACCAACCTCACACATATAGACACGCTCAACTAGGGCTAACAATACATCTCCTCGTGGGATCGACACCCCTTTCTTACCACTTACTAATCTAATAGTACTTGGGAAGTGGGGAACAAACACATATTTTTGATCAGGAGCAACGTGTTCCTTAACGACAGAACGTACCGCATGCTCCACATCAAATTGCGTCGTTGCCGGGGAGATGGCGTTTATTCTTAGTTGAGATGTGTTTATGTAAATACTTGTTCTAACTCTTTTCTTTTTACATTTTTCTCTTTTCTTTCTCAGTTTATGAGTCGTTTCTCACGACATGACTTGCTGTTCGATCTTGAGATCAATAGAACCGAGAAGAGGCTTAGAAGGTTAAAGGACGCACATCAAGGCATGGATGGGCTATACGCTGCCCTATCTGAAGGGTCGGAATGTGAGGAAGAAGGACTTGCAATAATTCCAATGCAAGTGTTTAGAGTCCACAAAGGGATGGCGGATCAAGAGGAAGACCCTCGCTTGGAGCACCTCGCTTGCCATGTTACCGATGACTCCCCAACCCCCATCAAACTGCCCGAGGGAACCCCGCCGATAGAAATCAAGGTAGCACTTCTGAACGTGCTGCTTAAATTTTACGGCAAGAAAAATGAGGACTCATACAACTTCTTGAGCGAATTCATCAAAATGTGCCAAATCCAGAAAAGACCCGGCGGAGTCACGGAGGAGAAGTTTAGACTGGCGGTGTTACCATTCACATTGTCGGGGGAAGTTTAGACCTGGTTCGTAAGCCTACAACCAGACTCGATCGAAACTTGGCCAGAGAATCTTTCTGGAGTATTTTTTTCCCTTACAAAAACTAACGCCATGAAGAAGGAGATTACGGGAGTCCAACAAGGGTTCGATGAGCCCCTGAACACATACTGGGCACGCTTCAAAAGGTTGTGAACTTTTCTCCATGATATTCTAAACAAATCATGCCATCAAAAACATTTATGACCGTCTTAGCTGTCCTAAGGAAAGGTCTTCCTAGGAGGACTCCACTAGAATCATTA
>JAYDZE010507775.1:0-15561 GCA_034509125.1 Monilaria moniliformis
GTTATAATTTATAAAAATATTAGTCCATTTCAAAACTTATTAACTTTTCTTAATTCGCCACTTACGTCGAAAAAACCTAATCGAACGTTTCGTATTAAAAATAACCACTTTATCCAAACTCGTTCGTACATCCGTTTGATCTCATATGTACATCTTGAAGAGACCTATCATTGGGGATGTTACAAATAAACTATTCACGTCACCTCTTCATCATCTTCAGACGCGATTTTCAGAGGTATGTTTTCATTAACCCTAAAATATTATCTTCTGTGTCATTAAAAATGCTCTAGATACGCCCATATATTTGTCTCTAATCTCTAATCTATTAATTATTTGATTCATTTGCAGATTATTGGGAAAATACATCGGCGGCGTTGGTTTGCTACCGATGAACTTCCCATGAACATTCTAAGCCGTTTGCATGCAAGAAAACTGCACGAGTTGAAGCTGGTTTGTAAACAATGGTGTTGTCTCATATCAGACCATGGATTCATCAAATTACAGTTGAAATCTGAACCAGTCGCTGGATTTTTCTTCCAAAACGTATTCGACTGGTACGAAATTAGAGGTAATAGATTTGAAGACCTTATTAGATATGTTCCCGTTGAAGGTGAGACTGAAATTGGAACACGAATTTTTATTAATGTTTTTGACTATATCCTTGAAGATTTAGTCCTTCAATCTACAAATAATGGCCTAATTTGTTGTAGAAGCGACTACACTGACCCCCTTCCCATGATATATGTCTGCAATCCTTTGAACAATGATTGCACTCCCTTAAAAGTGGCCTTTGCTCATCCCCAAACACAGCAACATAGCCATTGCTTTTGATCATGTTCGATACCCCATTGATGTCTCCACTGATTTCAAGCCAGTGGCATTGAAGATGGCCGATAATGAAGAGATGGATGTAGAGGACCTAGAGGATAATTCTTTCGTGTTCAACGTATACAGTTGTCAAACTCGTATATGGGAACCAATAACAGAGAATGTCAGGTGAAACTTCATTCTCAATAAAAACAGGAGAATTCTTGCGGGTGGGGATCTGTGTTGGCTTGCTGATCATGGCTATGTAGTTCTTTTATTCGATTATCACAACAGGATGCCTTGTTTGGTCTCGGGGCCTATTCCAGATTCGGAGTTCATTTGGTTGCCGGAAATGTGCATAAGAGAATGCGAATGGAAATTGAACTACGTTATTGCCTCAGTATATGGACTGAAAGTGTGGATTCTAGAGGACAAATTTGAGTCATGGTGGGGATTGAAGTTTTCTACAACTTTTGATGATTTGGAGATTGAAAACCAACCTGTGTTGAACGGTTTGCAGCAGAATGTGGGAGTGGCTGAGGATACTAGGAAGAAAGGAAAAAAGAAAGTACGCAAAACTAGGAAAAAAGGAAAAAGAACGAAACAAACGATTTTGTATATTTATATCCCAATCTACCGGTTTTTTTTTATAAAAATGTGTCCGCATTTATCACAAACCACAGACTCTGTTAAAATACTATTGCTAAAAAAATAACTTACAAGCCTCAGTTAGAAAGCACTGACAATTTCGTAAGAAATCTTTTCCTTGGATTTACATTTCTTACATTTTATTGTCGACGTTTCGGTAGTATCTTTTAATTTTTTTGATTTTCTAGCCTCAGTTTTGGTCACACATCGGGTTAGATGCTTTTTACCTTGGATTTACATTTCTACCATTATTTTTGTAGACGTTTGAGTATTCTCTTTTAATTTAGTTTTTTGATTTTCTAGCCTCGGTTTTGGTCACAAATCGGGTTAGGTGCTTTTTTCCTTGGATTTACATTTCTACCATTGTTTTTGTAGACGTTTGAGTATTCTCTTTTAATTTATTTTTGTCTATCCTCGGTTTTAGTCACAAATCAGGTTAGATGCTTTTTTCCTTGGATTTATATTTCTTCCATTGTTTTCGTCGATGTTAGAGTATTCTCTTTTAATTTTTTTTTTTATGTTCTAGCCTGAGATTGTACTAATTATTACATACATTAACTTTTCATTTTGGACATATAGAAATTGTACTAATTATTACATCTCTTAAAAAATTTCAGAACACCGTGTTAAATTCCGCTGAGTCGATCCTCTGTACCACAATTCTACATGATTTTCAAGCACCATCTTTACGAAGAAAAGATGGTTGGTGTCTATTTTTAATATATTTCACTTCCAGTTACACGATGCTAATAATTTTCATCAATTGTATATGTTTTTTACTATCAACAGCCAGTAAATCATATCTTTGTCGACACCTTTGATAGTCCCCTTCATATGACGTCCAAGCTCGAAATATCACCAAAAAAGTCATGGGAGGTAGGAATAACGTAACTAACTAACAAATACTACATGGATAAAGGATGGAAAGATTTCTGCAAACAGAATTTTGTAGATGAATATCATCTCCTCATATTCTCCTACATTCGCCTATCATGCTTCTTGGTAAAGATCTACGCCCCAAGTAGCATCCCGAAAAATCTGCCCAAAACTGAAGGTATATAATAAGATAACTATACTTGTATCTCATGATTTTGAAATATCTGTATGTTTGACGTAGACTATGTTTTGCAGAAAATTGTGAGGGTAAAGAAGAAGCTTCCTCTTCAAAGAGCAAAGCCAGACAGTGTTAGGCTCCGAAAAGGGCCACGGATCTGAGTTTCTACTGTGTCATAATGAAGACTAACCACAACTTCATGGTAAACACAATCTAAGATGCACTTCATATTTCACATTTAATTCACAGAGTCATGCAAAATGAAAAACAATTCAAATACCAACCAGTGAAATGCAAAATTGTATAACCTACAGAATATACCGATGAGGTTAAGGAAAGAACATGTGGTTGCCAAATCAGCTTCTAAAGTCATTGTGCGTGTAGGCAATACATCGTGGAGACTTGGGCTACGAAACGAAGGTGACAGAATCTTGATCGCAAGCGGATGGCGACAATTCTACAATGAAAACCGCCTCAAAGAGGGAATATCTTGCCGTTTCGAGCTCATCAACGACAAAAAGATCAGTTTCGGAGTCACCTTCAACCCCTAAAGTATTGTAAGGGCGCTCTTATTATTTTCATAAGCATTTCAAGGTATAATTGCACTATCCATTAATGAAACCTATCAAATGTCACAGGTCTGATTCCAACAATCGTTTTGTGTAAGACCACCGCTAGCCAGTAGATTAATTTTGTCGATAAATTGCTTATGTTTATCTTATTAATGTTTTATGAACTGTGTTTTATGGTAAGGCAGAAAAATATGGATTTTTGTATTTTTTTTATGCATCTAAACTAATTTGTACTCCCAACGAAATTATATGACATACTATGCATGTGGACTTATTTCAAATCTTAATTTGTTAACTGTTTTGGAATTCATGTGCAAAAGCTCAGTGCGATAAACAACTGTCTCGTAATGTGATAAACATTTCTTCTGAGTAACTTTTTAGAGAGACACAAAAGCGCAGTGCCCAAGATGCATAAGTGCTACACGTAACAAACAATCTACAGCTTCATTGTGAAGCTTCAAGCCCCTCCTAGCAAAACATGTATCTCCGCAGTCTATAGTAATAAGCTTGGCTACCTCAATCTAGGCTATGAATGGTTGCACAAAATTATTAAGATGGGCGGGAAAAAAAGCAAAACTAAAAAAAAAAACAAAAAAATGAAAATAATAAACAAAAAGTTTTTGTGTTTCCGTTTACCGTTTTTTTTTTCATTAAATCATTTCTTCGTTTATCACTTATTTCCGTCGGAGTCATTTTTCGGAATTGACTTAAATAAAATATAAGATTGCATTACTCCAAGAGGCATAGTATTTTTTTTAATAAAAATGTGTCTGTGTTTATTACTTACTAAAAACGTGTCCATTTTTATTATTTTCTCAAAGCGGAATCATTTTGCGGAATATAAACATGTCAGCGTCTTATTGATTGATTCATGCGGTGCTGTTGTGTTAAACATGCAACCCTCCAACTTCCAAGAAGTAAACAAACAGTGATTGGTTCAACATCATATTTTTTAATAAAAAAGGCAGTGTGAGAATTGAGGCATCCATCATATGTATTGTGTGTGTGTGCATGCAGTACTTCGTCAAACAATTTTGTCATGTGTGTGCATGCAAAATTTCATCGAACAATTTTGTGTGTCCGATTTCATATTCCGTCAAGCAATTCAGTCCACTAAAATGAACATCTTAATCAAACTTTTCATAATTTTCAACACCAACAATAAAGAGAATATTCTATTCTAAGGAACATTATAGAAATTAAAAACATAATGCATAAAACATGTGACATTCTTAAGGCACATTTCAATCCTAATTTAGTGATCGACCTCATCCTCGTCCCTGTCCCCGTCCCCGTCCACGTCCACGTCCACGGCTTGGATTTCTTGTATTAGTTCTTGGTCTTCCTCTTCTCTTAGTGACTAATGGATCTTAAAATAGGAGTTTCCGAGCATTCATCTACTTCAGTCTCATGAGCATCTTGTTCAATGCCAGTTGCACCCACCGGAGACCATTGCATCAGTTCTTCTTTCATTTCAATAAGCTTTGACTTGACAAATTTGAACTTCTCTTCTGAATCAATTGACAAATCAGCGCAATGCTGAAATTCCCTCTCAAGCTTTTGAAATAATTTATACTCCCTTGTCGTGCCAGGGTAACCCATCAGCAAAAAATATGCTAAAATATGGTCTATACACGTCCTTTCTCCATCGTCTAAGTATATACCTATCATGCACGTTGCAAAATATATATTGTCCACTTAAGCCATACGCGACGATGAAATTTAACTCTTTATTAGGCCATCATCTCGAATTGCCTCTTTCATATATTACATACCTCTCTCGTGAATTATCAATTGTATCCATCGAATGATATTGCAGTTCCATATCCGTTTCACTTATTTCTGAAATAGAACCATTATATTGTTAGTGTAAAACTTTGAAAACTGTTTTTCCTAATCAAAATTCGATACACATTGAAGGTCTCTGCACTTTGAAGGAAAATCTAATTTTAGCTCATTAAGAATCTTGTCATTGATACAAATTTCGTATTGCTCCACGAAGATCTTCAAAGAACTCCTAGATGTAATATACACATCAAAGAAAGCACGCATCGATTCGCTTCTTTGAGTAGACACCATGCCGGCCCCAAAGAAATGATTCGAGTATACCAGTACCCAATTCTCTCTTTTGGCATACAGGTCATTCAACCACATGTTATTCTGTAGACCATGTTGAATCAAAAAGCTACTCCACCTAATTTCAAATTCTGCAACACTTAGGTTGTCGTACAACATTGACCGAAAATCGAAAGTTGCCATATTCCTGTCTAAAACTCCTTTGAACTTTTGTGGGGGTTTCAAAAGAATATGCCATAAACAAAATCGATAGATACTATCTGGCATGACTTCTCTCAAAGCAATTCTAATGCTTTCACATTGATCCGTCAAAATTGTCGTCAGCTGAACACCTCTCATTGCATCCAACCAATTGATGAAAAACCACTTGAACGATTCAGCATGCTCATTCGTAAATATACCATATCTAAGTAGAATTGATTGATTGTGATGGTTGACCCTAACTACATACCTGAACGACATCTGATACTGATTCACAAGATACGTAGTGTCAAAGGTCACAACATCATGGAATTCCTCATATGCAGCTCGACTACGAGGATGAATCCACATCACGTTGCGGAGTCTACCAGCGCCGTCGAGGTCCATCAAATGAAAAAAAATATGATCTTCGTGTTGTAGTCACTTAAACAATTTATGAATGGCAGTTGTGTCGCCTTCACCAAGTCTCAACCGTCTCATTTGACCAACAAAATTCCTACAGTCTTTCACCGATGCTCCCACGTTAGATGGCCCGTAGGAAATAACTTCAAGCAATCTTATATTCTTAAATACTCGTATCCATGCGATGTTGCGTGCTTCTAGTTGCCTCTTCAAGTGGTTTGACAAGTCCCGATGAGCCAGCAATCATTCCAGACATGTGCGGCTCCAAATCATGATTATGAGTATTGCATACCTTAAACAACTTCCAATGGTTTTCATTTTGTCTTATTGCGTTAATACGGGCAGCACGACCTAGTCTCTTGGTAAACTTCTTAGCACTTGGCATTCTACCCCTCTCACATGTGATCACGCAATACTTGTCTACTTTTATGTTTCTATTTGATACGCTAAAACATTTATGCTTTGCGTATTCTTGATATGCTGCGAAGAGATGTCCTCTACTTTGAAATTTCATTCCGGATTCTGGACCATTTTGCACCATGCCATCGATTGCTTCGACATCAATATTGTGCGGTTCTTCAAATGCAGGTGGACCTTCTTGTTCCATCTGCTCTTCTTCATTTTGCTTTTCGAATTCATGTGAATCTTCTCGGTCTTGCTCGGGAGATTCATTAAAACCTTCGTTCTCAGGATAAATAGAGGTGTCGGAACGTTCGCCAAATAACTCAATCATTTGTGCTCTTCTACTAGACTCTTCCATGGTTCTCGGTCGAGGTCTAACACAATGAGTTAGGAACTTAGGCGGAAGAGAGAATTAGTATGAGGAGTGTATTGTAGAAGCTATTTTGGTACAGGCGTGTATGTTTACGAGGAGTATAGAAGTGATTTAATTGGGATAAGATTGTAGGTTTTTTATGCATCCGTCGTTTAAGTTACCTTACACATGGACTCATTGTAGGATGCAAAGCGTCGTCTATTAGTATCACTTCGTTTGATCCGCCTCCATCCCTTGGCCTTTCTTCGTTTGCTCCGCTTTTTATGCATTATTATCAGGCAAAGCACATGCAGCGCCTTCCGCACGGTGCTGCAACCCTTCCCAGCTTCCATGGTCGCTACCTATAAGTTCCTCTCCCTCTTTACTCCAAAAACATAAAATTTTTCTGGTTATAAATATTGAAGATTGATGTTTATTGTTGTTTTCCGAGTTCGAATTCATGTGTATCTTGGTGTTTGGTTTGTCCACCATTTTGGTTATTGATATTTAGCTTTGATTTTAACAAATAATTACTTAACTCATAATAAAGTCAAACCAGTGCATTCGCTTATAGTGTTTATGTTGATTTTCTGCCTATAATGTTTTTTTTCGGTTTGTTGATGGTTGATCGATGTTTTTCATGATTTTATGCCTTCTGGTGTTTGTAGGAGATCAACATATCTATAAACTTTTTAACGGTTCTTCATGCGATTGAAGAACGGGTTGTGATAGCCATAGTGAGGTGCAAAAGACAGAGAAATGTTGCTACAATTTTCGATTAAATTCCTTGAATACAATGAACAATCTATATGGTTTTTAATGGAACACTCGATAGGAAAACTTCTTGATCGAGTGTACTGTTAAAAAGTTTGTAGATATGTTCTTTGAATTCATAGGTTTCTTAATCAACCGCTTCGTAGTTTGTACATATCCATTGTTACCAATTTTAATGTTATGCATCAAATTTGTTCTTATTTTATATTCTTATCCTATGCTTACACCACTTACAAAAAATTGGAGCTTTTACAATTATGCATATAAATGGACTTACGTTAAGAAAACGAAAATAGCGTAAAATTTGGCTAAGCAAATAAGGTGTCCGAAAAATTAAACCCATTTTCACCGTTTATTCCACTTAATTAGCAACAATTAAATATATATCAAAACTTATATGATATGGATTGACGTTTGTTCATATGTTGATCTGTAGTTTTAGATATTATAATAATATACTAAAACTATTAATTTATATATTCAAATATTATTATAGTATATATACTATATAGTGTTATTTATAAAATTATGATATTATAATAATATTAATTATAGTATATTATAGTATATATTATAAATAATATAGTATATTATAATTCATACTATAAATAATATTACTATAGTATTATAATAGTGAATAGTAATATAGTATATATGAGAGAGAGAGAGCTTACAATAATTCGCTAAGTAGAAATTAACTATACATTAGAACTTATGTAATATAAATTTAAGGTTGTACATATATATGTTGGACGTATTGCATTTACATTATGCATTGAATTCATGAGAGAAAGAGTTGCAAATGATTCGCTAGGCCCTAAATTTAGGTTCCTAAGTATTGCATTTATTTAAGCAACATTTTTTTTATTATTTAAAAATATAAGAGTCAATTCCATTTCCACTGACTGAAATTCATTATGACTTACCATTATGGTCATTTAGTATCAGTCTTTTTCTTTTTGCTTGTAAAGTGAGTAGATAGCATGTGGCACTAAGTATATGGTTTTGTATGTAATTAAAGCTGAAGCATAAAACCTATAACTATAAGTACGTATGTGGCATCTATATACTATGACACGTTTAAAAAGTACCATTATTTTGTTAAAAAAAATGGAACGTCCATAGTTGAATAGTTGATAAATACGTCTATGACACGTTTAAAAGGTACCATTAGTTTGTAGGAAGCTAATAGAGCTGCTCATTGTCTAGCTGAAGTTGATTTGCAGGAAGAAATAGAGTTGATATGGAGGGATTCCTTCCCTTCATGGTTGACAAATATTGTAACCCAAGATTTAGCAAATTAATGATGAGTGTTTTCTTTTGCTTCAAAAAAAAATATGGAATTTCCATAGTTGAATAGTTGATAAATACGTGACTTGTGATTCCGTAAATATTAAAAAGAAAATAGATCTGAACATTTTTAAAATCATATAAATCTTGCACATATTACAATTAATGTAATAGGGCTTATAAACTAATTTCAGAAGACAAAGATTCTTTTTGAGGATGTTCATAGACAAAGACTCTTTTTGAGGATGTTCATACAATACAATTAGATAAAAATGACAAATGTAATAAAAAATTACTGTTATTAAAAAAATTAACTAATTTAGCTCACTTTGAAAATTTAGAGCTACCTATTTTTGGTTTATCTTTTGGGATTGAATAATTCAAGTATAATTAACACGGAGTTGAAAATTCTCAATGTAGTTTACAAGGAAGTTTCCAATATGAAATATCTCCATTGAAGTTTTCCACTTTTGAAAAGTAAAGCTTCCAAAACATTAAATTAAATTTTAAGACAATCTTAATTTCGTAGAATGATATAGTGCATATTGGACAAGTTATATGTCATTAATTTCTTATATACAAAAAGTGTCGGAAGAATTTTACCGATATTGTTTTCCAGTATAAAAGTATTACTACAATAGTTTATAAATAATCCAGCAATCTATGTACATACTATTTTGTCATTTTGGTAGATCCAAAATTATACCCATGGAAATGGAATCATACAAGTCAAGATCTTTCTCAAAGCCCAATTCGCCTAATTTTCTTCACATATCCTTGAACATCATGAACTATAAATCTACAATAATATTTAATTTCCTATATCGGAGAATGTGAAGCATGTCCTCTTTTGTTGAATATATCCTTATGCGTGCTAAAGCTGGTGGCTCGCGAAGGATTTGCTTGAGAGTTGATTTGTGTCGCCAAGAGGGTCACAAAGAGTCTATGACACATTTGTGGAAATTGATAACAAGTGTCATTATTTGGAAACGAGACCACACGGACTCTTTTTGGCTCAAGCTTAATTACGATTGATTGATTGATTATGAAATTGTCTTAACTTTTTTTAATTGTCAATCGCAGAGCTGGCGGTTAGTAAGTGGCTGACGTTATTTCTAGGTTTATAAAGAGCGTTTGAGCATGCTGGATAAGTTTTTCTTCCTTTTAGTTTTATTGAATTTGAAAATTTGCCTCACTTAATTTTTTGAATGCCCTATCTCATGTTTGGCGTGGAAAAGGATTAAAGACTGATTGAGTATCAAGAGGGTTATGTCTTTAATCAAGAGTGCTATTGATGGACCAGACAAGGGAGAATGATAAGGTGTAGAAGGTAAACAAATGAAAGTGAAACCTCTTTGTGAAAAAAGATCAAAGCCCATATGGTGAATCAGATCTCATTTGGAATTTGTTTGTTTTGTATTTGTGCACTTGTCTATTTTGTTTTACCTAGGCGACTTAATTAGATCATTGTATTGTACTCTTTTTCCTTATTGAGATTTTATCCAAGGTATGAATTTCACTAACAAGATTTTAATGAGCCCATAAGAGTTGCACCTATCTTGGTTTCTTAGGGTTTCCCTCCTACTCTTTGAGATGTGCCCTTAAATATGTCCTTATACCTTATATATGCCTTGATTCGTTTATTTATAATGGCACATAATATTTGCAGCAATTTTGTATGGCTACTGGTTAATGTTGCATTGTACTTTTCATAAATTATATTCATGATTATTGTAGTAAAATGAAAAAAAATACATTAGTTTATCTTCTTAAATTGACTTCGAGACAAATTTGGCTCAGAAACTTCGATTGATAAACTGTTTAGTATTTATAAATTGATTTAATGATGATTTTAGTTCATCAGTAATTTTCAACGATGAATAGTTCAATTGGCAGCTAAAATTTTACACGTGGCATTTTTATACACATAAATTTAATAATGTGAAAAATTGAGACATTCCATATTATCAAACACTGTGTTTTGTATGTGTGTTTTTAAATATTTGTAAAAAAAACACATAAAATAGGTGACATAAACGCATAGTTTTGATGATGTGAAATGCTCAATTTTTCATATTTGTTATGCGTAAAATTTGATTGTCAACTAGATTTTATGACATTGCAGATAGCTAACAAGTTAAAATTTTCAATAAATTTATGAAATTTTGATAAAGTATTAATCAAAATCCGAACTAAAACTGTCAACATATTAAATTATGGTGCTAACCGGTTGAATTTTTCGATAAAGTCTTTGTGTAATAAAAAGACGGGCTGTAATAGTTTAAAATATTTTTCTTTTTTGAAAATTTTGAAAATAAGGGAAACAAAACCGAACCCAGATTCGATCTTTGTCTACCACTTTTAATTCCAATCACAACTCAAGCTTTATACCAACATCACGAGCACACCTGGCTCTCTCTCTCTCTCTCTCTCCCCCTCTCTCTGGCGGGGAAAACACAAAACAAGGTAACAAATTATTGATTCTTCGTGATTCCTTAACAATCTATGGCTGCCCCGACTGCCCTAATGGGATCGAATGCTTCTGATGGACAGACTTTAGCTGCAAATGCGCCTCTTTTCTTTTTTTTCTTTTTTTTTTTTTTTTTTATCGTTATTTCTCATGTGTAATTTTGCTGAATACTCCGAATATTTGCGTCTTCTTTTGGGGTTTCTATAAACCGTGTTTTCTGATATTTTCTGTTAAATGGGTTGTGAATTATGTCTTATTTTTGAGTGAATTCTGTGTTTTCGTGGTGACTTTCTTCTCATGTTTTTGGTCGGCATTCGTTCTACATACTCAATCATGAAAAAAGTAAAGCCTTTTTCTTGATACTGGAAAAGGGGAATCATATTTTTTAATTCTGGCTGCAGGGAAATTAATTAGTAAAATCTTGGTGTTTGGAATCCCCTGATCACTGTCTAGGCATGATGATTTAGGTATTTCTTGTCAGTGATGATCAGACCCAAATCTTTTCTGAACAAGAAATCGGGAGGGGGGGAAATGTAGAGATAGAAATGGAATAAATATTAGAAATTAGGAAAAAACTAGTTTCACTAGTTTGAGGGCTTTCTTCAATTCATAAATTCGATTGTTTAAACGTATAATGACTGAAGATCATAGCATAGACAAGCTTGCAGTATATTATTTTCCTAGACCTAGTGTTGTTGTATGCTGCTTTTGCTTGATTTGCTCCTTCCGATTTCAGAAGCTGCGTAGAATCAAGTTTACTGCAAACTTCTACCATTTTTTGATTAGTATCTAAATATGTAAGGCAATCTGGTGTTCATAACACTTGAAACATCTAAAATGAGATATCAGCTAATTCATGACGTTTTACAATGACAACAATGTAGCTTCTTCACCCAAGCGTTGATGCATAATTTGGATTCAGTTGGTCTTCAAGAGCAGTAACTATTGCTAGGAATTTAATGGTGTTTTGGTAGTATAAATGATTCCTTAATCATGAGCCGTGCTTTTATTATCAATACAATCTCTTTCCACCTCTTGCATACTTTTAATCTTCATAATGTTCTGCAATTTGATGTTTTTTCCTACGTATGTTGTTATGTAGAGTAAGCTTAACTTCACTGATTCTGTGAAATTCCTCTTCTAACAACGTGTTGAAGTTGATTAAGTTCTCACCAAAATTTTCAGTTTTTTCCTTACTGGTCTTTTGAAAGAGAGGAGTCGTGGTATGCTAAAAAATGTTCTTGCAAAACTGGAGTTGCAATTCTAAGGATCACAAAGTCTTTGCCTTATATGAGCTGCCATTTATTCACGTGGACGAGAGTGAAGAAGATAGAGTGTACAGTCCATGTGCTTTTTATTCAAGATTATCGTCGACTCCTAAACTCCCAGCTTCTTCAGTAGGAATCTTGGGTGATGATGGTTAAGCCCTTCATCACATCCCATGGCCTTCATAATTAACTCTTCCAAGGCAAAGAGGGAATAGTTTATTATAGTGTTTTTCTGCAATTTTTCGGTATGGGTAGTAAGAGTAATGTGTTGATGCATAGATATGAGTTAGGAAGGTTATTAGGGCAAGGCACATTCGGAAAAGTTTATTATGCGAGGAGTCTACAAACAGGGCAGAGTGTAGCCATTAAAGTGATAGACAAGGATAAGATTATGAAGGTGGGGATCATAAATCAAATCAAGAGGGAAATATCGATTATGAGATTGGTCCGGCATCCTTACATTATTCATCTTTACGAGGTCATGGCTACCAAAACAAAGATCTACTTCGTGATGGAATACGCTAAAGGAGGCGAGCTATTCAACAAGGTCGCGAAAGGGAAGCTAAAGGAAGATCTAGCACGGAAATATTTCCATCAGATGATAAATGCAGTCGACTTCTGCCATAGCAGGGGCGTATACCACCGGGATTTGAAGCCTGAAAACATATTGTTGGACGAGAATGAGAATCTGAAGATCTCTGATTTTGGTTTGAGCGCGCTAGCAGAATCAAGGCGCCAAGACGGTCTTCTCCACACGACGTGTGGGACCCCTGCCTACGTCGCCCCTGAAGTGATCAGCAGGAAGGGCTATGATGGCACCAGAGCCGATATCTGGTCTTGTGGTGTGATTCTATTTGTTTTGCTGTCAGGATATCTTCCTTTTCATAGCTCGAATTTGATGGAGCTGTACAGAAAGATAGGGAAGGCCGAATTCAAATGCCCTAAATGGATCTCTCCCGAGGCGCGGAGGCTGCTTATGAGAATATTGGATCCGAATCATTATGAGAATATTGGATCCGAATCCAATGACTCGGACTTCAATTGCGAAAATCAAGGAAAGCACTTGGTTCAAGATGGGATTGAGTTCTAAATTAGATGGGAACGATGCTGAAAGTAGCACATCCACGAGCCAGCACGACAGTACATCAGCAGACGACAGACAAGATGTTTCTAGACTCGCGAACCTAAATGCGTTCGATATCATATCCCTCTCAGCTGGATTCGACCTATCCAGACTGTTTGAGGAGCCTTGTGTAAAGAAAGAAGCTAGATTCATTTCGTTGAAGCCCGCCTCTGTCATCATATTGAAGCTGGAAGAACTCGCCAAGCGCATGAAGCTCAAGATAAGCAAAAAGGACGCAGGTTTGTTCAAGTTCGAAGGAATCAAGGAAGGTAGGAAGGGGTATTTGTCGATTGATGCAGAGATCTTCGTGCTTACACCGGCCTTTCATTTGGTTGAGGTCAAGAAAACTGGCGGAGATTCACTAGAGTATCAGAAGATGTTCGACGAAGGTATTAGACCTGGCCTGCAAGACATTGTTTGGGCTTGGCAAGGCGAACCACAACCTCAGCGGGAGCCCAGCCGGCAACAGGATGAGCTCATACCGCTATCATCCTCGCAGGAGCAACATTCGGAGCAGCAGCGAGATCAAGATCCCTTACAGCAGCAGCTGTTGCTGCTGCGAGAACAACTGCCTTGATCTTTCTCCAACTGGCAAGTTTTAGTTCATTAGATTTCTGTGCATTTTCCTAGTCTATTTTTTTGGTTCAAGTGTAGCATTCAGGTAACTATTAAAATGATTTATTTATTTTTTGTTTAATCCATGAATCATGATCATGTGCATAACTCGAATTTATCTGTAGATTTTCTGTATGTGATCTTGTTGCTTTCTGCATTTGCTGGGATTCACAATCGTAGTAGATGTTAGAATTCATGCACATCCACGTACATACGTGGGTTGTTGATAAATCGTTTATTATTGAATTTTATCGAGTGTAGTATTTATGAGTTCGAATTTTAATGTAGTTTTGTTAAAAACCATCATTAATTCACTAAAAATGTAGTTAGGTAGTTTGGTCACATCTCACATGCTATTGGACTAAAACTAAAAGTAAGTGTTGGAAATAGTTAATAATATAATTTGGAACGATAAGAGCAATAAGGAATACATTTTATCATAAGCCATTTCAACAACAAATCATCCTTACTGAAATACAAACCTTGATGAATAATATTACATTATGGTTATGGATTATAGTCCTTTAATGTGATCATCTATCACAATATCACATCCCTTTATTCTATTTACATGTTACATTACATCATCACTAATTATACAAAGATAAGAAAGTTGGTCAAGTCAATCACCTCAGGGCCCAGATTCGGCCGCCTTCTCCTCTTCTTGCTGCCCGACTTTTCCAGGTAGCAAGGTGAAGGCTCAAAAAGATCAATGATCTCCACATTGAAGGCTCAAAAAGATCAATGATCTCCACATCGTGGCCACTGATATTACTGATCAACACTCCATATTTGTCAGTTTCCGATTGTGGCTCATCCGACACTGTAGTTAGCTCAAATGAGGCATGCTACATAAATTCTCTAGTGACCACAAAATATTGAGAGTATTTTGCAATAAATAAATAAATAAGAGTTAATAATATAGAATATTTAAAATATATTGATTGGCAATTAATCTTTTTTTTGTGAATGATAATTGATGAGAACGAGAAACACCTTATGTTATAAGCTTTTCGACAACACAAGTCCACTCTTAGGCGATAATAAATACTATGTATAGTCCCATTAACTTCAGTTGAAATATTGATAGAGGATATCTTATTTAATGAAACAATCGCAATGACAAGTGCAATTTAAAAAAGATCCCAGAATTTTCACCAACATCTTTGACGTACTGGGTATTCCTCTCTTTCTTTCTTTTTTTTTTGACATCACAATAAGTAACAAGAAACGAGGCACGTCAGTTTAGAATACAGTAATCTCCATATGAAAGGAAATTAAACAGAAACATGAGGGCAGCAATTACAACATACAAGCTAAACAAGAAAAAAGATCTCAAACAAAGCTTAAAGTGCAACAGGAGTTAGTAGTATAGCGGCAAAATTCTTGATTTGGCCAATTTTAGAAAAAAGGTTCCCGAAATGGGAATCTTTTTTTCTCTTCCGGAAATGGGTAAGACGCATTCCCGAAATGCGTCTTCACTTAAATGAAGACGCATTAGGCGAAT
>JAYDZE010507886.1:0-15561 GCA_034509125.1 Monilaria moniliformis
GAATTGAGATGCAGTATAAATCCATGTATACTTGTATTTGATTTATTAACATAATAGGATCTGTTACCATATTTATCAGACGCCATAATTGCTTGTAAACGGATTTAATGCATCCACTAACACTTCCTTATATATCGCATAATCCCTTAATGGTAGGGGGTGTTAAAAACGGAAAAAATGCTGAAGTTACAACAATGACCTTTACTTCATTAAAAAGGCATGTATATATATATTTTTTTTAATATTACACGTGGAAAAATCTCAACCATTCGATTATCAAAATCAACGGCTATGATTAGGTCTTAGTTCTAATGAAAGATGAGAGTTCTCATTTAATTACTACTCTCTATATCTATATCTATATCTATCTATATATATAATGCTTAATGATTCAAAAAAATGATTGAATATATCCTAATTCCTATTTTATTAATTATATTCCAAACATTGAAAACTTCAATTATATTACAATTTTCAGCAATTATATAAACTTTATTTCAATATTTTCAACTTATCAATTTATTCAACTTTTATTAGTTTTATCAATCGCTTTTTGAGGTAGTTGTTTACTCCCCTATATATTATTACTAGAGACATAATTTTTATTAACATATATACAAATATAGTTGATTATTGAAATTTTTATCGTGTATGTATTTATTTATAAAATCAATCTCTATGAAATCCATATTAAATAATAAAAAATATATATAATTTTGTAATGGAGGCTATTCACATAATATATATGTATAAAAGGTATTTCATATAATATACATATTTTTTGTGTTAATATGTCAAACTATCTCATTGAGATAGTCAAACTAAAAGTTAGTTCGCAACTTAAAAAATCTAAAAAGCCACTTTTTCAATTTTTAGCAAAAATAGCTTGAAGTTTAGATGAAATTCTTGCTGACTACATCTTCCCTATTCACTCTCATTTTCAATTTGACACATTCCTTATTTTGAAATAAAAAGCAAAATTGCCTCTCTACTCTCATTATCTCTCAACAAGAAGAAAAATATAGTTATCCTAGCATAGTCTACCGTCGCCAGCCTTATTCCATCCCTCCTACCGCCACTGCCCGCCAGCCCCTCTCCGCCACCGCATATCGCAGTCGCCCACCGCCTATCTCTCAAACATCAGCAACAAACCCTAGCTGTCGTTCACACAACCGCCGCACGACCTTCTCTTCTGTTCGCCGCCACAACTTTTCTCCCATCAACCGCTGCATACAGTTGCTATCACTGCGCCGCACCATGCCTCTCCTCTGAAAATTAGGCCGCCATGCCTCCTCCTTCGCGTCGCATATGGTCGTGATTCACCGAGGCACCGAAATCCTAGCCGTCCCTCTCATGCTGCGCTGCTGCCTCTCGCTGCCCAGCTTCCCGAAGCCCCGACCACGCGCATTCAGTAGAGGGTGGCTTTCCCTCACTGCCCAGCCTCCCGCAACCTCTCGATTTGGATCTGCCCCTCGCCGTGCCTCCCCCTCTGCGTCGCATTCGACCGCGATTCAATGAGGAGCCGAAACCGTAGCCAACTCCCTCCTGCCGCAGCTCCCGCCTACCGTTCTGCATCTATAATTTAGTTTTTGTTTTTTTAGTAATTTTTGTTTGTACATGTTGTGAGAAGATTTTGTATAGTTTAAATTACTGAAATTCTGCATTTGTTCGATCCTTACTTAACTTTTTCTGTCTTTGTTCAATTAATTTTGGAATTAGTGGATCTTTGTTGTTTCTTCAAAGTTTATTGATGCTTGGCTAGAACCATGGTTCTTGTCAACCTGTGTGTGTGTGGTTTTAGAGTTTTGTTTGTATTATAGTATGAATCGGGCAAATTTATACCATGCATTCCAAAACTCTTTTTGGAATAAAATTTCTTGTCATAGTATGGTATGAATTGGTTTAGTTCATAACAAGCTTACCATACTTGCGTGTGATGAACTTACTAGACCTGCGCACAAGCAATCTTGGCACCTACATGCGCGGTGCCAAGCTTGGCCGCGCATAGTTTTGATAAGCCTAGTATGAACTAAACTAAATTTATACCAGACTTATCGAACTTGCATGATATGAATTCAACCATGCACACCAAACTATGCAAGTTTGGTATGCACGTTATTTATTCAGTCAATTCATGTCTTGCATGCAAGTTTCGTATGTAAGTAGAAATTGGCCACTTTATACCGTAAATTTAAAGTTTTGGCATTGAGCTGTGGTAGCGGCAAATGGCACCGGAGTGGGCAGGGGGCAGCGGAGGCGGAGCGACTAGGATAATGTTGAAGAAATAGTGATAAAGAATTAATGAGAGAAATAGGCTGAAGGGGAAGATAAGAGAAATAAAAAGAGAAATAGGCTTAAGGGCATTTTTGTCTAAAAATCCAAAAATCGGCTATATTTTAGTTTTTTTAAGTACGTGGCTAAATTTTAATTTTGACTATCTTGATGGGCTAAATCAGAATCCACATCTAATTTTTTTTCTTGTAAATGGACATATGTAGAAAGATTAAGTTATTCATTGAAAATAATGAGCTATTTTTTTATTCTTTATATCTACTAATTTTTCAATAATATCAATGTTATCACTATGATTCTTTTATTGTACGTGCACATGAAACATATTATTATCAGAAATACATTATATCGGTTTTAGAAAATTTATTATTTAATTAACTTCTTTTTAATAATTAGTTAGTATTATTTTTTCTATATCTTAGTTAACATGTTAGCAAAGAAAAAAAAAGTTTTTTTCATTTTTCTAAATTATTTTTATAATAACTGAACATAATTGCAATTTTTTTAGTTTGAAACAATTATTAATAATAGTTAAGTTTTTTTTAAATGTCCAAATTCTATTAATAGGGAATGAACCTAAGATGATTGGGTATTTCAGAACAAATTTAATTATGCATTTTAATCTGTGAGCTATATTTCCATATATATGTTTTGTTAATATTTTAGAAAATTCTTGGATTTCTTTGCACTCTGTATATATTATTATTGTTTCAAATAAATAATAATAATTATTGTAATTATAGCGTAGATTGTAATAAAAAAAGGTTATATGCATACTAAAATTATTTTAATTTTCAGTTAGTCCAAAATAACTAAATTATATACAGATTACAAAATTTTTAATGTAATAAGTATAAAAATAATATAAAAACTCGTAATACGAAATAACAAAAAATTGTATATATATGGGGTGAGTTATTACGAAAACTATATTTTTCGTGAATACATGAGAAAATTGCAGTAGACGTATAAAGTTAATGAATTTAGAACAAAATTAAATGCATAAGAAATGAAAATTTTCGCACCTAGTCTGATCCGAACCCAATTTTTGTTTCATCCGACAAGGAGATATATGGATCATAGATCTTCATGTTCGAAGGGCTAAAAATAATTCTTAATTCTCACAATGATAGGGGTTCTTATTTGAACCCGCTGTATATATATATATACACACATATATATATATATATACACATATATATGTGTGTGTGTGTGCGTGCGTGCGTGCGTGCATGCATGTGCGTGTGTTTGCGTGTGTGTGTGCGTGATTTGTTGTTAGGTGCAATATACGCTAAATTTTGTTGGAACCAATGCGTGAGCAGTTTTTTAGGATACACAAACATTTCGAATATATATTTTTTTAATTTTATAGTAAAACGTTCATCCACTTCTCTATTAAATAGATCATCTCTATACAACAAAAACATCTCAAATGCATTATTTTACACTAAACTTATAGATTTATACAACTAATGTTTTTCACAACATAAATTTACTCACAAAAAATAATATTACTATTATGTGATATATGACGTTAAAAAAATTAAATTTCAATTTGACAATGAAGTACAATTTAGTTACTAAGATGCTCTGTCTGGAACTAACAGTCCGGGGGTTGGAGTCACCACAAAAAGAAAATGAGGAACCACTACTAGTCATCTTTTTTGAAAAATGAAAGAGAGAAATACTAGAATTTCAAATTTATTATACATATAATATTTTTGTGCAACGCAAGAAGAGAAGGGCGAATTTGGTGTATATTAAAGAAAAATCATATACGAAATCATTCCCTCCCTCCAATTTTTATGGAATCTATAAATATCAAATGCATTAATTATTTTGACCATTTTCATCTCAAGTCTTGTTATCAGACCAAATTTCGACCATATTTTCTGGTGTTTTATTGCGCAAAATTGAACATATCTGCACAATAGGTGCGTTTTCATGCAGAAACTAGGCAGTTGATAGCTAAAGCAAAAATGTAGAATAAATGGGGAAATGACACGAGAAATGGATGAATAAGATGGAATTTGCAAGAAGGAGAAACCAAAGAAGAGATGCACATATACGCTGGTCAGCACACGCGTGGTGAAGAGCAGAAAGAGACAAAGAGTACGAACATATGCTGAATGAGAGAAGAGAAGTCTCAGCAAGAAGACAAAAAGGTTCCAGAGAAGGTGCAAGAGCAGTAGATTACTCTCACTCAACCCTAGAAGCTGTCCTATATAAAGCCCTGCGTTAACAAATTGAAGAACAATTTTTTTTTTTCAGAAGAGAAAAATTGCTGGCATCTTCCCTACACTCACTGCACATTCACTCTCAAACCTCCCACCATAGTTGCTGCCACCCAGAAGTTGCGAAGAGCCCAGAAGAAGCCATAGGATAAACGAAACAAGAAAGAACCATGAGTGTAACGGGGATTCACTCACCCCATTGTTCTATTTTCTTCGTTTAAATAATCTTAGTTAGATGTTAGCTAGTTTAGTTTGTTAGATGTTAGCTAGTTTATTTGATGGATGGATTTGATTTTAGCTTTGAATCTTCAAGTTCCTAGTTTAGTTTAGTTTAGTTTATGCTCTCTATTCTCTGCGTTCTGCCCAGTTTCCATGCTTTTGGTAATGATGTCAATTTCATGTTCATGTTTTCTTAATGTAGATTTAGTTTAGATTTACAAAACATTCATTTAATTTTCAAATTGATTTCAAGATTTGCAACGTTTAATTATTGTTTTCTGCTTGTTTATGCCCAATTTGTTATTTTCCCGTAAGTCATGATGAACATTGGTTTAGATGAAAGTTTCGTTTTCTATATATACTTTTAGTCTGCCCAGTTTGATGCTTCATAGTTATAGATTTCAAGCTTTCCGGTCATTTTCCGATACCTGCATGTTTTATTTTAATGAAGTTCAGTTGATTTCAATAGTTTCAGAGTTGTTAGGTGGTTTAGGAGATCTCTGCATGATATTTGCTTTATTTAAGCTTTATTAGGTATTAGGGAACAAGGAGACAAAAAGAAAGATGAAAATATAGTAGGCGACCACTGCTTTGTCAGGCCAGTCTGCAGTATTTCCCAAAATGGCAAAAACCTCTTTAAATGCATTTTGTCTGATTATTTGACCTACAAAAACTTTTTTATTCTCCTCAACGACATCACGTTCAGCCGCATCAAATGGCGCCGTTGCCAGGGAAATGACGTTGAATTTTGTTAAGTGTCTTTACGTCCTTTGTAAATATTTTCTAACATTCTTTTCTTTATTCTCTTTTTCCTTGTTTTTGAGTAGGTCTTCAACTACCAAACTTTTATTTAATCCTGAGATCGAGAAGACCACAAGGAACTTGAGGAGAATAAAAAAAAAATATCCCTAGGAACCCAGAGTGTAGATCTTCAAGCTACCCAACCTGAGCTAACAATAGAAGTTAGAATCAGAGTCCGATGCTGAGGAAGATCAAGGCTTAGTAGTTGAAGGAGACACAAGTTCAAAAGGTGCCATGGTCGTACCAGATGACGATCCAAGGCTAGGTGATCTATCATGCCACCTAACTGATGATCCACCCATACCGATCAGGCTACTTGACGGAGCACCACCAATAGAGATCAAACTGGCTTTTCTGAATGTTTTACCCAAGTTCTATGGAAAGAAAAATGAGGATCCCTACAACTTCTTGAACGAGTTTATAAAGATGTGTCGTATCCAGAAGCGACCAACCGTGGTGACATATGAACAGTACAAACTGGCCATTCTATCGTTTACCCTGTCAGGGGAAGCAAATGTTTGGTTTACAAGTCTGTCCCCAAATTCAATTACCACTTGGCCGGAGATGAAGAAAGTTTTCTTAGAATATTTCTTCCCCCTGGCGAAGACTTATGCTTTAAGGTATGAGAGGGTTTTGATGAATCATTAAGTACGTATTGGGTGTAAGGTTTAGAAGGCTGGTAGGCAATTGCCTAAATCACAACTACTCAGAAGGAGATTTGTTGCAATATTTCTATCAAGGCATGACGATTGACACGAAGAATCTAGTCAACTCTTCATGTGGAGGAAGATTCTTAAACAAGAGGGTTAGTGAGGCCAGGCAGTTGATACAACATTTGGTAGAAGCAACCCGAGAATATGAGGAGCCACACATGAGATTGCTGAAGAGGGTAGCTCCCTAACTATAATTTGGGGTGCCACTCAAGCACCGTAGCTGGATACACTTGACTAATCTTGCCAACACTATCAAGGCCAAAACCAACCGTACCAACCACCATACATAAGAGGGTTTGAACATGCCAATCCACAACATCCTCCGCATCCACCCAAGCCCGCCAAAACCCTTGAAGAGATGATGAGGCAGTTGATCAATTCTCAACAATTCATCCAGAATAATCTAGTGGCGAATAATGATGTTGTCCACACGCTGCAAGAAGGCCAGAAGGAGCATAAGGCCAACCTTGAGTCACTTATGCACCAAATGTCCTAATTGGCCATAGCGATGGACGAGTTACGAGGAAATGAAGGGATAATTCCAGCTCAATTACATTAGCCACACAAGGAGAACATAAGTCAAATAACATTGAGTTCTGGAAAAGAGTTACAGGTTCCAATCATCCCAAATTTCAAGTGCAGACCAGGGGAGACTTCTGAAAGGAGGTGTGAGTTTGCCAGCGCAAGTGTCCGAGCCGAATGTGAGAATAAAGAAGAAAAAAATGAGTCACCATCCAAACCGCTATAGGGCCCAATCCTATCACCTCAGAAGAAGAGGCCTGAATGGAGTGACTCCACCAAGGAGATTCAAGAATGGGAACCCATCACTTTATTCAAGAAGAACAAGAAGAGAAAGTTGAACCCTCATACAAGAAAGGTCATCCTTAAGGAGATATCAAACCAATATCCGATTTCTGACAGCAATTCAAACCAACTGGGGCGGTGGAATTATTTCAGAGGTTGTATCAGTCCCCATAGATAAGTACCAGTTTTCTTCAACCCATACTATTCCAGAGGTTTCACCAGCTTCTACTGCAGATCCTCAGCAGACTGCCCAACAGATGTTCCCCGTGCTGCTACTCGTCACTATAGACGTGCCAGGTGAAATTCTTCTACCCTACATTTTTTTAGTTTTTCTTGTGTTGAATCTTTTTTCTTGAGTCTTGGTCCTTTCATTCACATACTTAGCCCCAACTTGATGTAGGGTAAGTAAGGACTAAGTGTGAGGAGGTTCAGATTAGGTTGAGTCGTTGTCCTTGGTTTTATGTTATTCGAGTTGTTTTCTTGTGAGTCTAGTATGAATCTGGTCAAGTATAGTCAAGCATGTTTTCTTTTCAGTTTATGTTTAAGCTTGTTGCATCTTTGCTTCTAAAATTCGGTCCCTAAAAATTAGATTCCAAATACATGATGTAAGGATGAAGAAATATATGAACAAGAATTGGATGTTTATCCCTCTGAAATGCCAGAAGTGAACCTAGTCATGAAGCAGACTCCACTTTATTTCTTATGAGCGTGATTAAAACATGAATTCTAAATATGTTGTAGTCACAGACAACACATGTCAGGATACATCAGGACAGCCAAATTGAGCCTAAGTTCTTTCAATATCTTACCAAAATAAACTGCCCTTAGAAGTCGTGGTTGAGCCTAAGTCTGCTCTTTTAATATATCAAAAAACCTAACTGCTTAAGCCACAATTATGAGCATTCAGCTGTCGAACTTATTGCATCTATTTAACCTGACTATTAGTGTTGAATTAAAACATGATTGATTTCAATAGGCGCGCACTGCTCTAAAAAACACTGTGGAAGAATGTGCATGCAATGAAGAAAAAATAAATCGAAAGGAAAAAGAAGGAAAGAATGAGAAAGGAAGAAAAATATATCCATACCTTATGTACTCAAAAAAAAGAAAAGAGAAAAACATGTGCACTCTTACTAGAGAAAACAATGTTTAAGCTGCCTTGAATACTATGTATATTTATGTTGGTCATCACTAGCCAGTCAAAAGTGGTTTCTTTGCAATACACAAGTGTTTTCTTACTTAAAATCTTAGGACTTGTAGGACCCGTCCAACACAATGAGATTGTCCAAGAAAAGCCTCATTGCATCCAATAAAAGACCACCTTGAGTTGTCAATTTACTGTAGCTTATTATGAATGCTTGTATGTCTTTTGCATTGAGGGTATAGTCCTTGAGTGATAAAGAAGTAATGAGTGAAACCTCCGCATCCAATTCTTGTTTAAAACTATCTAGACTTGCGGATATTTGGAATTCTGATTGAAGAGGGAATTGATAAATGGCATGTAGTTTAAACGTAAGCTAACTGTACAGTTTGCGTGCTGCTTGACCTAATTTTTTTGTGAGCCGTTTCTTTTAAGTCTTTTGTTTTCAGACTGTGTTTTGTTTCATTTGCATTTACTGTGTTGTGTCGAGTCAGAGGAGGTAGTTATTTTGCGTGGTTCAAAATTAGTCCGGTGCATGATAGCCTCATGCTTGGAAGCAAGCATGCTTTAAGTGTGAGGAGATTTGACCAGACCAAATTTCGACCATATATATAAAAGTAAAACTCTTACTACAAATAATTTCCATCCAAAATATTCATTCCAAATATGACAATATATTATTTAATAACTAAATTACTTATTACTAAATCAATTATTTTTATAACTAAGATATAAATTAAGTAATATATTTTTAGATATTATTACTAAAAATATAATTTGATTAATATATATATACAAATATAGTACTGATTATTAAATTTTTTAAATCCTAGGGTACTTATTCATAAAAGCAATTTGCATGCAATCCTTATTAAATAATATAAATGTACATAATTTGTACAATAATTAATATAATATATACTATGATTAAGGTAATTCATATAATACATACATAATTTTTTCTTGTGAATGGACATGTTTAGAAAGAATAAGTTAAAATAATTAGCTATTTTATTTTAATTCTTCATATATATTATTTTTGGAATATTTTTTTTATCACCATGATTCATTTATCATATATGCAAATCAAAGATGTTAATAATTGTGAAAGATCATATTAATTTTTTGAGGTTTTTTATTTTTAAATTAATTTCTTTTTAATAATTAATTGGTATTATTTTGTTTATATTTTAGTTAATTTTTTATCAAAGAAAAAAAGCTTCTTTTTTTTCTAAATTATTTTTATGATAACCGACCGCAATTATAATTTTTGTTTGAAATAATTATTCGTCGATATTTATTTTTAAAAAATATTCAAGTCTAATTTAAAGTGAATAAGCCTTAGCTAATTAGACATTTCAAAACATATTTAGTTATGCATTTTGTTCAGTGAACTATATCTTCATATATAAGCTTTTGTTAATATTTAGAAAAGTTGTCACATTATTTGCAATTTATTATTGTTTCTAATATATAGTAATTATTATTATAATTATAACATGTTTATAAATTAATGTAATTATCAATTAGTTCATTGTAATTAAATTGTATAACAATTATAACTTTTTAATGTAATAAATGCAATAATTGCATCAAAATGTAATACGAGATAGCAAACAATTGTATATATATAAACATATACTTGTGTGTGTGTGATTTAATATTATGTGCAATATACACTAAATTTTGTTGGAATCGCTGCTTGAGCAACTTTTAGAATACACAAAACATTCTATTAGGCTTATTTTAATTATATAATAAAATGTTTCTCCTCATTCCCTCTATATTATCAAATAGATTGTCTATATTCAACAAAAACACATCAAATGCATCTTTTTGCCCTAAATTTATAGATTTATACAATTGAAATTTGTTGGTCCTTGGCAAGTATATACTGTTGTCTGAGGGGGAGTACACTAGTAATTGAAAATTAATAAAAACCTTTTCATTTATGTCTGGACTCTTCTACTGGTGATCAATAGTAGTCGAATAACCTTCAACAGTACTGAACATCAATAATGATGTCGGTTCAGCAAAGGGAAGACTTAGAATAAAGTTAGTTATGAATCCTTCAGCGGTACTGAAGATCAGTAATGATGTCGGTTCAGTTATGTCTCGGATGAATCACTTAATAAATTGAATATTCCCTTATTCGAAATCGCTTTTAGGTTTGTAATTTTTACTTGAGAGCTTTAATTGCTTATGCATTCAAATGTGCAATGTTTCATGTAACCTTCAAAGATTATAGTTCACCGGGTATATGTATGCATTATTTGACTGGAGCAGTTGGAAGAAACACCTATCAAACCCTCCATTTTTTCCATTTAAAATTGTCACGTTTGAACTCTGCCAAGTTGCTTTCAGCAGTTGCAACGTCGTACCATTGTAGCTCTTCAATCTTGTACTTCTTCCTTGATTTGCCAGATCTTTGCAGATCTTCTCTAACAAAGGATGTCAAACACTCAACGTGTATGTTGACTCCGTGCTTCTTCAGCAGGTCCGAACTATGGCTAACGTCATATTTTGTGTTTCTTCAGTTGTGACATACTATGTGTCTTCAGTAGCTCTAGGTTTTAGTACTTTTCTTCCATGTTTTGTCAGTAGTAACCTTCTTTCTAGTGTTGACCTTCTACTACTACACCTATACTTAGTAGAATGTGTCCTAACATATGAGTAGGTTTTCAACAGAATGTCGATTATAAGGATTTTAGTATTTCATCAAAACTTGAATTCATTTAGGAATTTTTCTAATATTTTTGCACAACATAAATTTACTAGAAAATGTAATATTACTGTTATTTGATATAATCATTAAAAAAAATATTTTCAATTTGACAATGAAGTGAAATTCAGTTGATAAGATGTTTCATCTTCGAACTAATAAATAAGGGGTTTGAGTTAACATAAATAAAAAATAAAAACCACTATTGGTCATTTTTCTAAAAAAGATAAAGAAAAAAAAAACTAATCTTAAATTTAGTATTCATATAATATTTTTCATGAATCTCACGAAGAATAAATCTAGTTAATTTTAATAAAATACAAAAATAAATATATAGTCAAGTAAAAGAACTTGGAATAAAGTTGAGAGTAATTATACCGAATGATGAATCTGGAATTATATGACGTGTGATTTAAATTTAATAGTGATAAATTAAAAGTGCCATCCATGAAATTTAAAATTATAAATATTAGGAAAATAACATAATCAAATGGTGAAATATAAAATTATAGATAAAATTACATAAATTACAAAACCTACATGAATTAGCTAATGATAAAAAAATTTAAAAATACAAATGAAGTAGATACCATTATCTTCCTTATATTCATCTTCAAATTGGGTATTTGGGAGATTAGAGTATTCTTCTTCGAATTCGCAGCGATGAGCAGCACCAACGTAGAGGCCGGCTTCGCGAAGCTGCGAGTACGAACATTAGCCACAATTCCAAGAAATCGTTTGTGGACGTCGATCTCTCGTCTCTTGGCGGCAAGATGAATACCAGCTAACACCACGCCCACATCTTCTACGACTTCCAGCGCCGCCGCTTTGCAATTGAGGTGCTCGGAAAGAACGACTGCTTTGTCGAACGTGTCATCCACCACGTGGTGAATTTTTCGATTAGAGGTCCGGTGCAGGAATATCCTCTGCTGGCGTGATTGGAGAGATAGAGAGAAGCAGTGGAGAGAAAGTTTTGGAGAGATGGGACTAGGGGTTGGGTAGGGGAGGGTTTTGAAAAAAAAAAGAATAAAAAAAATAAAAAAATCTTTATTTCACTGAAACGGGTCGTTTTGAGCATCACCAAACAACGTCATTTTGTTTACAGGATGTTTTGTCCATGTTGGAAATTCCGACTGTTATATCACCATTGATTTCACTGGAATTTGCACGGGTGGAACAATTGAGAAATATAGTAAAGTCATGGTTTTATTAGCAGGATTTACAAGTTATGAGATTAACCAAAAGTCAAAACAAAGTTACGATTTATATGACAATTATCTTTTTAAAATAATACATATAAGCGCCATGTCATTAAATTAAATATACATAAGCGTTGGAAAATCTCGCCATGGGACAATTAAGAAAACATGAAAAGTTATGATTTTATTTTACGATTTCAAAAGTTATGAGATTGACCATAAATCAAAGCAAAGTTATGACTTAAATGGTTATTAAATGACGTTAAATTGGTTTTGGTAAACCATCAATACCATAGTATACCGTCAGTCAATTATATACTTTTTGTATCGTTGGAGTGCAATATAATATAAGTAACATATTAACTGCTCCTAACCTTTTACATCGAACACAAAATGCCAAAGCTGATATTCATATCCACATACACAATAAAAAAATTGTAATATTAGAATATGCAGATGTTAGTTATAAGGGACAATCTTTGCATCAACTGTAAATTCCAAATTACACAATTCCTAAATTTTCCGATGAGTTGGGTTTGGCGTGTCCGAATGTGCCCCAAATATGAATGGGCTTGTTTTGGTAGATCAATGTCACTCTCATTAATTTTTATCATTGCATTTACGATTTCCGCCTGCAAATAAGGTATTGATCCTTGAGTCGCAAGCTCGTGCCAAAACTTTCCTAATAAACTTTAAGTATGATTTGATTAATACTATAAAATATGAATTAATAAATTTTAACTATAAAGTAAATTCTAGTTAGAATTCTAATCAACTCCCCAGAATATCCCTAACTTTCATTAATTAAGGGTTGTAGACTTGTCCACCCAATTACAAACAATTTCTTCCCACACAATTATTTCCAATCGCTTACTGAAAATTTTACGCAAAAGAAAACTCATCTAGCGGTGGTAGTACACCAATATATCTGAACAAAAATATTATATATAATCGAGGGGGAAAATGTCAACATGTTAAAGGATGAGAACTAACGAGTGGTGATCCACATATATATATTTCATAATATAATCGCAAATGAGACGTATTGACACCCAAAAGTTTTACCTTACTGCCTAATTAATTGAACATTAGAATTCAGTCAAAAGTGTTTGGTAGAATCTATTTATTTATACATCAATTTGGCGAAATATATATAAATTTTAGAAATTTGGTTTTGATAAAGTGAGTGCGCTTCACTTTGACTGAATCTTTTGTAACTAAATATTTAATTTTGAAGAAATTAAATAAATAGTCTTAGTATATCATTTGCTCAAAATGGAGTTTCTATGGGTGGAAATGATTTATCAAAGAAGCAACTTGAAATAAGGTTCGTACTAGATCACGTGGAATTTGTATTAATCTGATCTTAAGTTATTAATATTTATTATGCTTGCATATAATCATTACATGATAAGCACAATTGAGTGGACTTACAAGCTCAGATAAGCACTAATTATTTATTGATATATTTAATTAATTTTACATTTTAATTTCTGTTTTCGCACATCACATATTCACATGTATTGGGCTTATTTATTGTTGCAAAAAAACAAAAAACAAAAAAGAGTACTGGAATTGTATGTACCCTAAAATCATAAACTTAACACCAATGAATGATTTAACTTATAAACAAGGAATGATTACTGAAATAAGTAAGGCTGCATAACAATAGAAGACCAGAAAACGACTGGACTTTCCCACACCCACCCCTACCCCACATGGAAGGGCTACCACTTGTCATTAACTAATTATGTGAAAATAAACAGCACCTTTGACCATAAATGGTCTTTCTTTATCAGTTTTCATAGTATTTAAATATTTGCGAGTGCGATGGTTCACACCTTGTTGCTATTTAAATATTATTGACACCTCTACAGATATACCATTTACGTGCCAATTAATTAAGTCCAATTTATTGATCGACCTAACAACTGAAGAAATCTTAACATGAAGATATAATAAGACAACAGCAATATATATTTTAACTTGACTTTTAAGTCATGTCAGATAACCCAGTTTTGGCGACGCCACAGCCGCACAAGCAAAAGGCAAAAGTCTAAAACAGCCTTAAAAATTAATTATATAGTTAGAAAACTTACCCTAAAATTCTTGAATTAGGTTTCTTTATAAATAAGCGGATCTTGATGTCGGTTGAATCGGAAGACATTTTTCCCCACCATAATAAACTAGGGTTAATCTTGGCAAAACCTTGTTAGAAAATTCAAGTAGATTCATGTCGTGATTTTAAAAATGTGTAAGATAAAAAATTAGGAAAGGTTTAACTAGGAATTTTTGGATCCTAGTTGGACTTTAAATACGTATGCTAAATTTTACCTAAATATTCAATTAATTAAACTTATGTAAATTATTTATAGAGAATAGAAAATTCTGAATTATGTATTTACTAATGTGTGTCCATGGGCGTTGGGTCTATTTGATTACTCAAATTCAATATATAATGAACAAAACATATTTAGGAATATATACTATGGAATATTTTAGGAATTCAGACGCATGTTTTCTAATTATTGAAAATCAAGGATGGTTGTACTTGAATATTTTCCAACAATAATTGTCTAATGTCGACTTAAAATATAGTTAGTTAAAGTTATTGTCCATATTATTGAGCTGCTAATTTACGTTTGAGTAAAAAATACATGATCCTAAAATTCTCTACAAGACGAATATTGAAATATATGGGCTTATGTTTGTTATTTTATATTGACACTTCTACAATAGTTCAAAATAAGATATCATTTTATTTCTTCAAACCAAATATATATTGTGAGGTCGTAGCATATATATAAAGATCATTAGTTAGGTGAGAAATAAGAACAAATATACATTCTTAATCTTTCAAGAGCTACGATCATTTTTAATTTGATATATTATTTACTCAATTCTGAATGTCAGTCTTAATATAGTTAGGAATAATTCGACTCGACATCCTAACACAGTCGCAATCCAATGAAATAATAAAAATATGCAACTGAATATATGTTTGATTTGGATACAGGTCTTGACGAGTGCCATCTTAATTCATGATCCGATCTTGCACAACGATGTTCAACGATCAAAATTCGTAAATCGTACAATCTTCAAAATCCAACAGAATTGTTAGGGTTTGGGGTGAGTATTCGGATTTTTGCCTAATCCGAATCGATCCAAAAATTAATTTTTTTTTTTTGAAAATTATCCAAACATACGAAATCCGAACTTTAAAATCTGATCGGAACCGAAAATCTGAAAATCTGAAAAATTATAAAATAATTATTCTAAATTAATACCAATAAGATTGATAGTATAGAAAATATTCATGTAATAAGAGTGTTAAATTGAGGGTCTTAATATATATATATATATATATATATATATATATATATTATAGTAATAAAAAATATATATATGATTTCAGATTTATTCAGTTTTTAATATA
>JAYDZE010507997.1:0-15558 GCA_034509125.1 Monilaria moniliformis
GGCGACAGGGGCTGCAGCGCAGCCGCACTGTGGCGGCTGCAGTCCCGCGTTCAGCCGCTCCTGAGGCTAATTCCGCGGCGGCGAGGCTGCCTCGCCCCTATCCCCGCCCCGATGCGGCCGCCCCTCTTTTTCTCCCTTTCCCGGCAGCGTTAATGCTGCCCTTAAAGTTTGTGTCTATTTTACACTCTAACGACACTGAACATGTCAGGAGAATTATAGAATTTAGATAAGCTGAACACGTCTCAAAATTCTTTAATATTAACTTAGACTCCTATGGAAGAAGCTCAGTAAATCTAGATTGATATTTAAATACGTTCGACACAAAAGATTAAGATATTTAATTACTTAAACCTAGACTATTGTGGAAGCTTAGTAAGACCTAGATTAGCAATTAATTACATTAATTAACCTTCAAACTTTTCTCTAAACAAAACTCAGTTCAATGGTTTTTATACTATGTAGCGCTCCTATTTTCCAAGTTAAAGAAACATCAGAAAAAAGCAAGATTAAACCACTAAAGGTGCACACTTCAATGGCTTAATTAAATATGAACCATATCATAAATTAATCCATGAAATCAAACATAGAAACTGTTGAGTCAATTCAAAACATTATTCATCATACTACATACTAGGGATAACAGAAGAATTCAGCCTAACATGGAGAAAATAACACCAAAAGAAATAAAACCCGTGATACACATGGTATCAGATCTATGTGATGTTGTCTCTCTCCATGTTTTGGTCTCTTTATCCTGCTCATTCTCTCTAGATTTTGCCTTTTTCCTCCTCTAGGGTTTTCAAAGATGTGTTTCTGGCACTGTAAATTGATATTTATAAACATTCACACGTCAATTGGGCCCGGTCGGATGGGCTCTGGTCAAGACCCACCGGCCCGGGTGGAAGTCATTGAAATCTCGCGTGGAAGCCACCCGGCCGCGTGGCTTGTTGTACGCCACTCTACCCGGCCGGGTAGATGTCTCTGGTGAGTTTCAGCACTCACCCGGCCGGGTGGAAAGTGGTGCACATAATGACCCGGCTGGGTGGAACTCTCTGCACCCCAAATTTTCCCAAAATTCAGCATTTTCCTTTGTCCTTTTCATCTCTTTTCTTTTTCAAACTTCTTCCTAACAAAGAAAAGTAATTAAAAGCGGGTGAGAACTCAATAAACATACGTGAAAACTTAGGAAAAAGTTTATAATATTTGATTTGCATCAGGACTCCACGCGGTTGTAGATGGCGCAAAATTTTTGAATTTCTAAGTTTACGTTCTCGAAATGGACTCGAAGCATACGAGATTTGGAGGTAAGGACGCACCTAGTTGTATCTCTTGAAAATTTTCTCCCAAAAAGACGTTTCTTTTTTAGAGTTGGCGACAATTGGATCTTCGCTAATGTCGACATAGACTTCAAAGACTGTCAGGATTTTGGCCGCAACTTGGACATCGCTGTTGGAAATTTTTGCTTCATCGAAAAGTTGGATGTTGTCGAGACCTTGGGAAGATACCGATTGTGCCGATTAAGTAGTCACTCCGCCGTCTGTGACTAGATTTCGAAAGAATGATGGCTTGTTTAGATTGAAATTGAGATTGTTTGGATTGTTATTGGAATATGAGATAATTTCGTAATTATTGTTGATAATCTGCCATTGTACAATTTGTAATTTTTTTTTTGAAGAAACTATAGGAGTATTTGGAATAAAATTGAGAAGAAATTGAAGAAGAATGTGATATAGGCGTGAGAATGGAGTGAGGAAAGTTAGATATTATAGAGTGAGAAATAAAATAAAATTAAAAGATAAAGGTGGTACCGTTGTGTTCATTAGTAGGGAGAAATTTTATTTTATTTTGAATAAGATTTTGAAATTAAAACGGCTATTTTCAAGCCCATTTGCATAGGCACCGCTTATGCAGCATGCACGATGTTGATTGGTTATGGAGGGCGTGTGCAGCGCACGGACGCTGTGGCTTCATGCATTTACACGTTGAGGCGTGTAATCACGACGTACTCGCTGTCTGCAATGCGGCCTCCTCCCCATGCGCGCACGCCGTGTTGTGCTCTTTACTACGAGTTATGGATGCACTAAAAATAAGAGAACATACTACAAAAGTCAAAATTTGAATATATATAATGACATGATTTGTTGTGTTTTGATTTATCTCTTCGATCAAATATGGACGATCAATCTCTCGTATTTTTATAATATTTAATATGTTGTTTACTCTAAATGCCAAAGTCGACGCGCTAATTTTTTTCTTCTTATCACGAGGTCTTTGGTTTTTTTTTTTCCAGTAAAATATGGATATGTATTTAAAAAAATATGCATGTATAACATCCCTTATTTAAAAAGAATTATGTAAATAGTAATAATAATAATAGACTAATTAAATTAATTTTAAGGTTAAATTAAACAATAAAAATGGATATGATAGTGTCAAGTCTTCAAATGCCTTTGTAAATAAGACAAACAACAATCGTTTATCTTGTGAAACAAGATTTATTGGCGGCGTCCGCGTAGAATCTAATACATAAGTAGAGTCCTCTACTCTAGAATGACGTTACATTTCTTAATCCGACTATGAGTTTTCAAAAATATCATAGGATTATTATGTATTTACAAATACTCGTTTTATTTTTCTGAAGCAATGTATTAAAAATCTCGCTTGGTTGCGTCATGAAATCTGGATAGAATTTAATTGATTTTTACGTAACTGAACCGATCAACTGATTATGCAGCGCGAAATACTAGTTTAATAAATAAATTATTTGGTAATCAAAATTAAAGGAATAAAGTAATAATTTAGGAGGAGCAAAAAAAGCATCAGGCAAGTTGCCACCACTGAAGAAAGTGACACCGAAAACACCATTATTCCTCTCGTGAAGGAAAACCCAACTCATAAAGCAGCAACAATAACAGTCACAAAAAATCGTTAAACCAACAAATAATAATCCCTTTGATTTCCCAACTATATAAACAAAATTCCTCACACCTTTTGAAGCTGCAATTGTCTAACAAATGCGCATCACACAATATATTGCGTTCTTGCGTAGCATCCATATCTAAAATCTTCAACTTCTGAAGCAGATCCCAGTTGCTGTTGATTGTTGATCTCCAGAGGATTTTATTAGGGTTTGCTAATCTTTGTGTAGACTGCTTCCTTTTCCCAGAATTAGAGACTTGGGTTTTGGTAATTTTGGGCAAATAACTGTAAGTTTGTTATTTATTGTTCTTGCAGACTAGCGCTGAGCCACAACCATTGATTTCTTTATCTGAAAAGCTTGCCTTTTTCGAGTTTTTTGGGACCTGTGTGTGGTAATGGTTTTACTAATTTAGTTGTATTGATTGCAATTGTTGGAGAAAATTAGATTTTTTTGGAGTGGAAGTAGCGTTATGCCATTTAGTAGGATGGGGTTTGGTAATGGAATGAGGTCAAGGTCTCATCATGCAGTTGAGGACTTCCCATTAAGTGCTGTGGATCCTTTTAGGCAGAGCTGCTGGGCAAATATGCCGCCGGAGCTCTTGAGGGATGTCCTGATGCGGATCGAGGAATCCGAATCCACGTGGCGTAGGAGAAACAGTGTGGTTGCTTGTGCTGGTGTTTGTAGGAGCTGGAGAGTGATAATGAAAGAGATTGTTGGGACTTTGCAAGTGTCTGGGAAGCTCACATTTCCCATTTCTCTCAAGCAGGTTTGCTATATACTGCCTATTTTCTTGATTTATTTGCTGCCAAAATGATACATTGTTGGATCATCCAATATCAATAGGTTTGCCTGTTATGGTCTTGAATTTTGCAAAGGAGAGCTAACAAGCCGAGCACTGATTTAGATATAAAGCGTTGCATAGGAGCAGTGGTCGTGGCATGGAAATGTCTGTCTCTAGGCATATTTGCCATTTTTCTGTTTTCACATTATGAAAGATTGTGACCATTTAGTACTTGTTTTATAAAATTCAATGTTGGTGAGACGATTTCAGGAGAATGTGCAGTGAAAGTGCTCTGAATCTTAAGTGGCGGCTACGCAGGAATGTTTTGTATGGCATAACAATTTATTCGACTCCTCTGTTCTCCGTATTTTCTTTTTTGAACCCAGGGGGTGAAGGGGTCATCATGTATCGTTATTCAGGAGATACTCTTGCAAACTATGAATCCTAGGATGAGACAGTTATTGCACTTGCACTCTAATAAGGTGCAACTAAACTAGTGATTGTAACAAACCATAAGGATTTCAATTTGATAGTGGTTTGGTATAGTATCAGGTAGAGAAGAGAGACTAGCAAAAACATAAGCACGAAACTTGTAGATTATGTGTATGCTTGATCTAAAGATTCAAAGGTGTTTATGTCAATGGTAGTCCAGTATAACTCCTTGTGGTTCCATGCCAAATTTCATGAGTCTCCTAGATACGATTTCTCATCCAGTGAATCTTCTGAACTCGATTTTCTCTCTTTCACTCGTTAACTTGTATGAAGAATCTGACCTGCTATTCTAGCTCACAACAAGTCCTATGTTGCTGAGCAAAAAATGTTGTCCCTTAAGACCATGCTTCCTCTTAGTTAATGTAAAGGGTTAGTAGTTTGGATCGAGCTGTTGTTATGGCGTACCTGAATTTTTACTCATCACGTCGTGAACATTGTCATGTGCCTGCCTGACCTTTGTTGTGATTGATGCAGCCTGGTCCAAGAACCTCTTGGATTCAATGTTTCATAAAGCGGAATCGTGGCATGCAAACCTATCACCTTTACCTCAATCTGAGCCAAGGTAAATAATCATCAACTGTTTTGATATTTTTTTCGTTAATCTCAACAAATAGCCTCAGATATATGCTTTGATTTATCTTTCATCTGTTCCAACAGCTTCGAACGATGAGGGGAAATTCCTACTTGCTGCTCGAAGATGTAGGCGTCCAACTTACACGGACTACATAATATCCTTAAAGAGTGATGATGTTTTAAAGGGCAGCAGCAACTACATCGGCAAGTTAAGGTAAATTCTACTTCTGAACAAGATTGTGTGCTTCCAGAGCTTGAAACTTATCATTTCTGCAACAACAGATCGAACTTCTTGGGCACAAAGTTCACAATCTACGATGCTCAGCCTCCAGATGGGGCGGCTAGAGTTACTAGATCTCGTTCCACTAGAATGGTTGGAACGAGACAAGTTTCTCCGAGGGTCCCGGCTGGAAACTATCCCGTTGCCCACGTATCATACGAGTTGAATGTATTGGGTTCAAGGTGAGAGATTAACTCCCCTTTGTCTCTTGATAGACTTTTCTTATTGAAGATAACACATAATTGTAGTATAGGCATTGGATCTATATTGAGTGATATAGGCTAATCCACCGCATACTTCGATTGATTGAACAATGTGATCCACTAAATAGTCAATCATATGCATCCCCCTAAGATACAGAGTATATTCGAATTTATGTGTTCCCAGGGGTCCGAGGCGGATGCAGTGCGTCATGGACGCCATAGCCGCTTCCGCGGTTGAGCTAGAAGGGACGGCGCCCACTCAGACAGAACTCCTTCCTGGAAACTTGGATTCATTCCCTCCACTCCCATTTTTCAGATCAAAATCAACACGCACGGATAGCTTCCATCCGGTGACATGGCCGACAGATGCAGAGGAAGCGCTCGTCTTGAGAAACAAGGCTCCCCGGTGGCACGAGCAACTACAATGCTGGTGTCTCAACTTCAACGGACGTGTGACCATCGCCTCGGTGAAGAACTTTCAGCTGGTGGCTGGTGATGGTGAGGATGTTATCCTCCAATTTGGGAAAGTGGGAAAGGATACCTTCACTATGGATTACCAGTATCCCTTGTCTGCTTTCCAGGCATTTGCCCTTTGTCTTAGCAGCTTTGACACCAAAATAGCGTGCGAATAATAATACCTATAAACATCTCGTTAGGATTTAGATGTGTTTGTTTGATACAATAATATTTGTATCTTGGTTTGATACTATTATCATGCAATAGGCATATGCATCAATGGAGTTGGTAGGTGATTTGCTTCTTTTGATTTTCTTTTTGGATTGATTCTTGCAATTGTGAGGTTGCAGATTCTTGTATTCTCTCTCTCCGTCTCTCTCAACACGATTCACATGTCTAATAGAATAACCTATGTGATATTCACACAACTCAAAAATCTGACAGTTTCTTCATTCATTGTACATTTAATCGTCAAATCAGCATTGTGAAAGTTCCACAACAATTTGGGGCTTTTCTGACATTGTGAAAGTACCATATTTATGGGGGGAAATGATAAGAATCATCCGAATTCTATACCATCTTCAAATTTTGACAAAACCCCTCAAATTCTTTACAGTGAAAAACACATTCACATTCCCAAATTTATAAATTTGGAATTCAAAAGAGTTAAATTTTAATAAAGGAAGATTAAAACGAGGCCTCAGATTAGCATATTGGCACATTCATCATAGCAACAACAACACCACGGTATAAACCGTGAAATGCGCATAAATGTCGTCGCAGCTCTTGCCAACATTCTTGTCATCATCAGCCTGACTTCAAATAATCTGACCAATAAAATTAGGGAAAAGATCGAATAACAACAATTGATTAGCAACACGAAGGAAAAAGAATTCGATCGGCACCAAGATCTGAGAAAATTGGGAGGGGGGGGGGGGGGGGATCTGATACGCAGCTTAACAAAAATGAAGAGGGCGATATGCAACAAATAAAAACAAGATTAGAGAAACCAAAATCGATAAGCAACGTTAAGAAGAAGAAGACGAAGAAGAGTGAATTAGGGTTTGTTTCAAGTATAGGAAAGATTCTTGGGTTCCGGAGGCAGCGAGCGATCACAAAATTAGAATTAGGGTATTCTCGAAAACGTGGATATATAACCTTCGATGGGCCAAAGCCCATAATTATGGCTGTGTGAGTTGGTACTATAAGCTTTTAACGCCCATCTATGCTGTCTGTAACGTGTATTCGGTATTCCCATATTTTAAATTTTTATTTACAATTATTATTTGCTATCATGTCGAGCTTGAATATATTTGTTTCTTGTGTCGGGCCTCATGTTTTATGCTTAATAACATGTATCTATGTTGATAAATAGATAAAATGGGACTAAGATCGATTTTATGTAGACTAAAATTGTAGAAAAACAATTCAAATTATAATAACATACTTATTGACAGTTATCTATTTTCAATAAAGTATTAATTTAACATCTCTAAAGCTTCCATTTTCTACTATTCAAAAGTCTCATAATAATGTATATAAGGCGCAAAGATAGACAAAAGGGCATAGGTGGATTAAATGTATATTTCATTTCATCAAAGAATAGTTTCTCTAGCTTGTTACCACCACAAACGACTACTAATTATTAAAAAAAAATTAAAATTGAGTAATTATATCGATTTAGAGCACGCTGCCCAAAGAGTATTTCATTTAAAAAAATTCTTGTCGATAACTTTATTTTCCTTCGTTGGTGTGACGGTTGGACAAGTCATTGTATTTCTAGCTCCTTTTATCCTTTATTTACAACAAAAGTTCTAAAAAATTTGTGTGTATTAATCTTTTGGACCATTCGTCGACTTTAGTGAGTGGTCCATTTTACGTTTGAAGTGGACAACAAATTCTCAAATAAAGCTCAATTATTGAATTATATAGCCCCTAGAGTTGGGCGGTAATTTTTTTTTTTTCCTTTTTATATTTTCACGAATGATCTAGTTAGGAAGTAAATATTTTAAATTAAAGTTGCCATAATGGTTCCTCATTTAGCTTCGTTGTGACTCGAACCCCCTGACATACTGGTCGGAGGGAAAACGTCTTACCAACCAAGCTGCATTTCATTGTCAATTTCAGATTTGTCATTGTGTCCTTGAATCAACCACTTTGTCATATTGATCGTCAATTTTACCCAACTATATAACTAAAGAGAATTCATGATCTTTTTTCTGCCTAGTATTTTTTTGTAATAAAAATTAACATATTGTGAATGTTAATTTTGATATATATCGATAAAAGTAAAGCAAAAAGGAGAGATTTAAGGAATTGAAATCAATATGATTATCTTACCGCATGTGATAGTGGAATTTCTGGAGTTATTTGATGACAAGCTTACAAAATTTGACCAAAATTAAAAATCACATGCTTGATTATTTATATAATTATTTAGATATGTTTTTCAAAAATTGATAGCTGCAATCGATCATGCGATGAAATTTCGGTGTGTGCAAAGATATAATTAAATATATTGTCATGATTTGGAAAAACGGTTTGGATAAGTATGATATGTAAAATTGAGTTTGGTAGTGGTCACACGTTTAAGAATTTAGGTTTGCGTCGGTCTATCACATTTATTTACACTTGATTCCATTTTATCCGCTAATTGCATTAATTAATGTGCCGTTGAAATGGCCAATGGGGCATATTAAATATTAATGAGCTAAGAATGTCCAAATCTTAGATGCAAGTTAAATAATTAAAGATGTAATTATTTAATTAATTCACGCTAATATAGTGCCTCCAAATCATAATTAAATATGTAATTATTTATTTAATTAACGTTAATATAGTGCCTCAAAATCATTTACAAGTAATATAGTTAACGTGTTGCTGCAAATGAAACATTGATAAATGTACATAAATTGTACATATATAATTGGACTTTTTAGGTATTTTATATTTAAAATCAGTTTAAACATATTAATTAATTTAAAAAAATAATATATTACATATTTATCCTTCCGCAATAATTTAGAAAAAAAGATTAATTTTTCATTGAATATTTATATATTTATCTCCAAACTAAACTATAAATCATGTGAATTTATCATAAATCTTTTATACCATCTCTTTTTCTAAAACTTTTTTATTTCTTAAATTAATATAAACGATTTCTATGGTGAAAATTCCAAGAACATCAAATTTGTGTTTGCGGGTGAAGAAGAAGATGAACGAAAAATATCGAACATCAACCACCCAACCCAAAAAATAAATGAATTCGAACAATTTTTATGGGTTGAATGAAAATAATTTACTCAAGCGTTTTATTGAACACTTGGTAGGCGTCACTCCAAAACCAAAAATAAATGAACGTAAGTACAAGCCACCTTCAAAATTTTCCAAAATTCTTACTGAATTATTGCAGAGTAAATATGTAATGTATTAATTAATTTTAAATCAATTATTTTTTATAAATTAATTTTAAATATAAAATATCTAAAATATCCAATTATTTACGTGGAATACATTTATCTTTTCCCCAATAAGAAAAGGTTTCTATTGTTTCTTTTAACTGATTCTGTTGTATCTTTATTAATGAAACAATTGAAGCAGTTTAAATAAAGCAAATTAATCGCAAGTCTAGTAAACCCTAATTGTTTTGTAATATCTTCAAAAAGTTATATCAGATAGATAGAAAAGCACGTAAGCATTATCCTAATTAAATAAATATGTTTTTTATTGAATTTTAAAAACAATAATATTAAGTTGGAATAATCTGAATTTGGTGACTGCTTACTGAGTCACTTAAAAAGGAGTCTCAATAAGAAATGTGAGGTCAAGAAATGGAAACTCACAATTCTCACCTTCTTAGTACACACACAGTAATACACAGTGTGTGTGTGTGTGTAAAAAATAATTTTTGGAAAATTTATATGTCGACAAGCATAAAACGCCAATATCTCAAACAGTGGAAAATATAGTCCTTTAATGAAAGAGTCGGAGAATTGCAAATGAATTAAGCACCGAAAATAGTTGGTTAAGTTTGACATTTCTGTTACTTTTTTGAACCACTTTTAAACCAAAATTCTGCATGAGACTGGGAATTGATTCCAATCCAATTAATCAAATCAAATCAGGCCACCTCATTTTCTTTTCTTCGTTTTCATATAAATATATTGATATAAATTACAATATTTTGCCAATATTTGTTCAAGTGTTAGATCAAACTTAAAAATATTGCTAAAGGTTTTTTATAACTAAATAGTATATTTGAATTTGGTTGAGCCTTCTCGAAGTCATCACCAAGCAATATTTTTCCATGTGTATTTAGAGAGATTTCAATTTAACTGAAATGCATGAGTTCACCCGATTAATCTGATAATTTGGTTGTGATAAGGTTGAAAAATTATAACCTGAAAAATTTTCCAATCTCAATGACCCTAAACTGAATAATCCCAGCCCATAGAATCAATCCAAAACTAACGAATTCTCATTATTTAGCTTTCAAACTTCATTACTTTACTTCTTTTCAAAGTTTTGAAAGTTAGTATAATAATTTCTTTAAATGTATGTGAAGATGCATTTTGATTCAATGTTCAAAAGTTATATTTTTATATTTTACAATAACACTTAAAATAAAACGTTTAGATTCAAAAATTAAAAAACAATAATCATTTAAGAAAAATATTTTTTTTACTTCTTCAAGAGTTACATATTAGTTATGAGTTGAAATAACATTCATTTATGGATGTATTTCTTTATTACAAATATATACTTATAAAGATTAGTATGTTAATTAAAAATATTCATGAATTATTTATAACATGATTGGCCCGAAACGCCATAATTCAAGTTAGGGTTGAGAACTTTTAATCCCAAAAAATTATCATCCGAATGAACCATAACCGAATAGCCCGACAATCCAATATGATTGGCCCGAACCCGAGTAGGTTGGCACGATTGACATATCCATATGTATTAGTTTACCATTTATTATGTTTGGTTTACCGTTTTCTACTAAAACATACGATTAGGGATGGAGCTAAGTGGAGGTGTGGGGGGCTTCCCCAATAATTCTTAAAAATTTAGGGGTATTTTAATAATTTTATGTTATAATTATAATTTTTAAAAATATTATTATTTATTAAATTTGAAAATTTGGAATTTGTTCCATGTTGGAGCTTTAGTCATATGGCTAATTTACTTCTCTTTCTTTGCTATTCCTTTTGGTTTTAAGATGAATATGAAGAAGCTATTATGAAAATAGGATTTTAGGAGATTTATTAAATTTCTGTAAGCTAGGTTTAATTTGTATTTTGATTTCAAAAGAAATATTGTTGAAGAAGTTGCGAGATGTCATCTCGAATCCTCCAGTATGAAATGTCTGGCTTTATCACTAATTATGATGAATAAAGTTGGGAAAATAATGATAAAATAGGTATTGGGATAAGTAAAAAAGGATTGATTAAAAATAATTTCTTGACGGAATATTTAAAATGTGTTTAATTTTAATAAAATCGTGTCACTTGTTTTAAAATACTTTTGTTAGGTTTAGCTTTCTTTAGTAGGATGTTAGCTGACCCTTTGATTCGTTTTCTAAATGTGTAAATTATGTTTCATAAAAGTTGATTAGAGATTAGTTTTTTCACTAAAGTCAACTTAAAACCATAAGATCAACTTAATATGTATAATTTCAAATCCAAGAAGATGATCAATATGAACAAGAAAAGGCTAAATATAAAAATATTAAAATTATTAGGGATAATGTTTAATCCTATGTGAATGGGCTAAGGGGGTCATAGTAGTAGGTATAGGGTGGTAAGGATGTGTTTGTCGGTGATAATCAAATCATAAATCATTTAAAAAAATTCAATCGTGGAGCAAACTTTTTTATCTTTTTCCCACTTTAAATTAGGGTGGTAAAATATTATGTCGAATATTTCTAGCACGCAGTATGAAAAAATATATATATATTTTAGTTAAGTTGAACATGATCTGCAACCACCAATTTGGAAAGGGAAACAAAAAAGAAGAAGAATTACTTACGTATAGAAATAAATATTTGGTCCATTGACATGTTTAATTTTTTAAATTTACTTATACTTATGCAAATTAATATTTTCTATCTTATAGATATTTTTATTTTTTTTGGCTTCAACTTCGATAAGTATGTAATTCCATGTTCTTTTTTAATTCTTATAAAACTTGAATTTGACGTAAGGGTAAATTCAATCAATAATTTTTTTTCCAAAACTATTGAATCGAGATAATCAAATTGTCTACCAAATTGTTTAATACAATGATTTTTTTCTCTCTTTGAGTTTATGAGAATTTATAGCCGTTATTTTTGGTGCAATTTTGTCTCATTTATTTGTTAATTTTCAATTCTAATAATAAAATTAATCATTATTCGGTAATCAAATATTCATCGGCATCCAGCGGTTCAAAACCCATCAATAGTATAACAAATTAACAGAATAATCAAATATTTAATAATCAATTTCTGCAAACAAACTAATCGATACTAAAGAAGCAAAAACTCTACTTTAATTTAAAAAAGCGTAATGATGAAATAAATAATTGATAAATTCTAAGTGAGTTTATTCGATCAGAGAGTAATGGAAACTGGAATGGGGAGGATGATATTAATATAGGCCGAAAAGTTTGAAAAGATAGTCCAAGGCTGGCAGTAGGCAGATGAAGGGCATGGGCCCACTTATCAGGTATTCCTAATAATTGGGCCCCCAATTTATTTATTCAGACCACTATTTAGTCAACTATTTTTTTGTTACCCCTCCCACTTTCCACACACGTCACTCTTCATTCTCATTCAACTTTTCGTTTTCTTTCTTATTTTACTTTCCATTTTTTTATTTTTTAAGCTGTAATTTGTGCTTTTATGGTTAAATACAAATAAGCATATTATATAAGCATACTATCTCACTTTTAACTATTCAGTGGATTCTGCTTTCATAATTCTACTTTTTCAATATATTTATCTATATATATATATATAATTTATGTATTTATATATTTGATTTCAAATAAATAAATTATTTTTAAAAATAGTAATATATAAATACAAACTATTCACAACACACAACTAAAATTTTAAATGTACACACAACATATTAATTTGAATACGAATGTCCATATTTGGCGTTTCGGTCTGTAAAAGCAGGTGGGACTCGCGCCATCAACCGCTCAATCGCACAGTGGGCGCCTGCACTGCACGCGTCCGAGCTGTGGCTGCTGGGCTGGGAGCGAGTGACTCTCCTCCGCACGCGTGTGAGTGGGCAATGGGACCAACCAACGCCGTCCGCTCTTACACATCACCAATTTACTCAATTTTTTTGCACCATGTTTATTATGTTTATTTATTGATGCACTCATTGCATGAGACCCCACTCACTTATCTCACACCTTTATTTCTTCTCTTCCAATAAAAAGTAATAGCTCTTATTTACATAATGCAGTTTGGTAGGTCCAACAATTTTCTATTATTGGTGGATGCTTGATGGTGACCGAACGACAAATTTAATTCCGAAAAGTGGTATTATTTTTTAATTTTTTAATTTGAGGAATTTAAGAAACACCTCGACATTTACAAATGTGCATATAATTTATGATAGGGCATTTTACGGAGAATATAGAGAATATATACCAGCTGATACATATACGAGTTTTAAAATATAGTTAGTGAATATATTTTTAATAGATAAATGTAGCATTATAAATAGTCTTATTATGAAAAAAGTGTAATTTTTGATAAATAAGAGTTATTTGTAAAATTGAAACACAAAATAAAGTATGAGATCATATTTTTTTTAAAAAGTTGATGAACATCAAATTAGACAATTGTTATATATTTTTTGTAAATGGAAGAAGTAATTAAAATTTTATTTTTCTTATTTGAATTTGATAGATAGATAGTTACAAACTAGTATAAATTTTTTTTTAGTAGGACTGTCTATTAGTACCTCGTATTTCATTACATTTCAAATTATCTTAAATTCCAAATAGTGTCAAATTTTTTTCGATCCACCGTATTTTTCTATGTAGTTTATTTTATAAAGGAAAGCTGATTTAGTTTTTAAAGAACAATAAGTCCAAAGTTATCTTTTACTTTTTTTTTCTTTTTGTAAAAGGCCATTAGAGCTACTCTCATATAAGTTTATTAGTGTAGTTGTTGATAGGATACGCAGCCCAATCCACTACAAGTCCGGCCCATTAAGCAAGACTGGCCCAATGAGAATGCGGCCCAACCCACAAGCCATTAGTTCGGCATAACCAGGTCGGCACAACCAGTTCGGTACCAACCAACTCGATAACTAAGGGAGTTCGGACTACGAAGGAGCTCGGCACTGAGGAGAGCAGAAGTTCGGCCACAATTACCCACTATCTCCACTCAGCCGTAACTGCCATCCACGACTCCAGAAATCACTCCGGAAATCACTCCCACGCCCTCTGTAACCGCCAACATACTTTAATGGCTCATTTATTTCAGCTAATCAAATGTAATACTATAAATAGGGGCTAGATTAGTGGAAAAAGGAGACACTGATTTGTAAAAGCTCTCAGCAAGTTAATACAAACAAGATACGCTTTGTGCCGTGGACGTATATCAATTACGATCGAAACACGTAAAAATCTTCGTGTTCCTCTAAATTCATCGCTCATAATCTAACCCGAAAATCCCCGTTCTATCAGTTGTCATTTGGATGAACCTAAATAAAAAAATATTTATTTTCAATCTGACATAGTTATGAAGTCAAACCCAAAAGACTTTGCCCAAAAAATCTTGATGGATGTTGTATTTTCTAAATTCTATTTTTTGAGATTCTGATAATGCCATTTTCGTACAATAAATTTGGTGAAAAGAGCTCGCTTTCATACAAAATACCAATTTATTGACTTCTTATAATAATACAAAGGGAAAAAAATGCTTGATGGAGAGACTGGAGACCCCGAGCTCTTCCCGGCGTCCGTCCATGATCACGATCTAAGACAGAGTGGTTCTCGTACTTTAATTTTTTATTTTAGTACATTCTTGTACAATTTTTTCATTTTCTTAGATCTTTTCATTTTTAATGAAAATTTCAAATCTGTTAACTATAATTAAAGGACTTTCCAATTTGCAATCAATTGCGAGTTGATTTAAATGACAATTTTGTAGTTTCTTAAAAAATAATGGCTTGTTATATGTATATACAAAAATTAGAATAAATTAACTTATTTAAACTTTGTATTTCATTATTAGCAAAATTGTCGGTGATTATGTAAAGCAAAAAAATTATTTTCTTTTCTTCTTTTTTTCTATAATTCAATTTTTTTTCTCAAAATCATGCCATTTTGTTTAGAACATTATATGCAATATGCATCTTGAAATGAAGATTGCGACACAAACTTTAATTTGAATATGATATATAAAAAAATAATTTCAAATGCACAAGTTATAAACATTTAAAACCTTGAAATGAATTATAGATAGTAGATACACAAGATTTACAATGTATTTTTCCTTAATCTTATCTTTTTTCAATATCCTCCTTTGAGATCTTTTCCTTTTTACTTTTTCTTTTTTTAACTATATATTTCTTTTTAATTTTTAAAATTATGTATTTCTTCTTATTTTATATAAAAAAGTTATTAAAAGGACATTATGTAATTATAGAATAGTGCCAAATTATATTATAATTTGAAAAACACTATATCAATATATAATCTCATTTAACAGGTGTAAACAATATCATTAAAGGGTCAATCAGTCTTTTCAAGTTATAAGTTGGCGGTTAATTATGAAAGGTGGCGAGAAAATCGGAAGAATTGATACGGTATCTGCAGTATTCATAAACTTAGTCAA
>JAYDZE010508108.1:0-15557 GCA_034509125.1 Monilaria moniliformis
GGGTTGCGGGCTATTCGGTTTAGGGTCATTCGGGTTGAGATTTTTTTCGGGTTGTGATTTTTCAACCCTAACCATGTTGGGTTGTCGGGTTGATCGGGCCAACCCATGGATTTCGGACTAAATTGACATCCCTAATTGTGGTGATAGCTAGGAAGAAAGAGTTGGATAATTTTATTTTATTTTAAAAAATGGATGTCAGCTAATTATAAGTAATTGTAAGTATTATTGAATAAATAGATAAAGAGAAGCGAACCTGACTTTAAAAATTCCGAATTATGTGGGCGCATCGCATAGACTCTACCAAGTAATCATGTTAGCCTGTATTGGAAGATTTGAATAACTAACTATTTATGGAACCTTCCTGTACATTAGTGGCGGAGCACTAGTACAAAAAAAGAAACAAGGCATGCAAATCAAAATGGAATATGGAGAAAAAGCAGCCTTGCCCTGCCCTTTCTTCGTCTTGGTGTTCTGTCCACCTCACTCTTCTTTCTCATGATTTCCTCTTCTAACCCCATAAATGCTTCAATTTAGCAATATGCAGTTACTTCCCATTTCTTTTTACTGCATATAAGATTCTGATATAAGTGGTATTACAACCATTGGAGAAAAGTATTAATAGGATTCTACAGGTTTTAGTAAAACAAATTCATAATCTACATGAGACCAACTGTGTAATGTTCCAGAGAATGAACAAATTTGTAGCTTACCTCTCTGGAACCATGATCTTCGAACTGCCTGGCGAATACAACGCTCATGTTTCTCCAAGAGTTCGTCAATTTTCTTCGATTGAGATAGCAAGGGTCCCGAAAATTCAACCTTCTCCCCTTGATCATCATGATAAACCTGCATCAAATCTCAATGTATATTAGCAAAAGAACAGATGTTTTATCATTTCCATTTTACTGCAAAGTAGACAATCATGCAAACTAACCATGTTTCTTCTCTTAGCAGCCGAAGCTTCCTCTTTATGGTATAGCGCCATCGACAGTTCTTGAGAGTGGTATCCATCCGAAGCATCAAAAGAGTCTGGACGCTCTAACTGGCTCCATTTCTTGAGCATTGATCGTTTAAACATTTCAAATGAGTCGTGGCCTTTTGTGTTGCGAAACTGCCCCTCTTTCACACCTTCACAGTTCTCTTCCCCAGCTGAATCCAAATTATTCCTCAGATGCATAGCACCAGAAGATTCAATGATCAAACTCCTTGAACTAGACCTACTCCGCGATCTCAAAGATGAATCCATCATCCTCTTCTTCGCCCAGGCAAAACCACTCGACCCTGATACTTGTAGAGGGCCTGGATATACATCGTCACCTTGTGATGCATTCGTCACATGGCATGCCTCTTTGGTCACGCCCGTTGGCTGCTTAGGTGGCTCCTGATCGAATACATTCTCTGCTTTGCGATTGCTGGCACCGATTCCATTCACTTTCTTTTCACCTTGCTTTTGAGGAGGTAAGTTCTGTAAAATGCAGAAATCAGATCCAAGAACTACACATAGATTCACATACACGAGAGAGAGAGAGAGAGAGAGAGAGAGAGAGAGGGAAATGACCTCTTCTGGGGCTAGTTTATTCATTCCGTTTTGCTTCCTAGTGGGCCTCCTCAATTCGGGCCCCCGTGATCTGCCAACGGGCCTTTTCCTGAAACATACACCGTTAAAGTTTGAATTCGGAAGAAGCAGCACATAGAGTTCAAGACTCTATCTCAGGTATGATAAGCAGTACCTGCTAGCCTCCTCGTGATGTTTAATATCTATCTCCTTACTAGGAGGGTATTTTGGCACACTCGATGGATCACAAGCATACGGCTTCATCTTGAAATACTAAAGAACACAGAAAGAATCAAATGATTAGAAGAATCCTACTTGACATGAAACTATTTGAACCATACAATTTGCAAATGTGAAAATGGCCATTGATTTATCAATAGAGTACCTCTGAAGCCAGAGCTGAGGTAGCCGTACCCCTCTTGTGCGACTCCACGGATAGAAGAGTTTCTACAAGGGAGACAGCAGACTCGGGTAGGTCCTTGAAGGTTTGCCACAGAGAGCTCTTGTAAGGATGCTGCGGTTTAAACAAGGTTGCATGAGGAAGCTTCGACTTCTTCCAGTAATCATCTGGCGGGGATCCACAGAGTTTGAATATTTTGTGTAGCTGTTCAACCTGCTTATACAAATAACATAAAATTTTCAGTATTCAAGTGGTCACAAAATTAAGTGATGCTTCAAATTAGTCATTCTTCATAAGTCATGAGGATAAAATTGCGTGATTTAGTGTTGGAAAGGGTGTTAACCTCAGTTCTCCCTTGAAGGATGGGTCTACCGATCAGAAGCTCAGCAAGTAAGCAGCCTACGCTCCATAGATCCACAGATGCCCTGTAATCTGTGGAGCCTAACAAGAGCTCCGGAGGGCGATACCACAAAGTCACAACTCGACTAGTTAGAGGCTGCCTCTGCCCATAAGAACTGAAGTTTGCTAATCCGAAATCAGCAACCTTGAGGACTCCTCCATCATCTACTAAAAGATTGGCCCCTTTTATGTCCCGATGCATCACTCCTCGAGCATGGCAGTGCTCGAGGCCAGACAACAGTTGCTTCATGTAGCATTTGACCTGTAAAAATAAGCCAGTGGGATCATAACAATAGCCCAAAAAGATCAATTTACTTTGCTCAAAGAATGATCAAAACCTGTGCTTCTGTAAAAGTGATCTCTGGGGAAGATAGTAGTCCAGAGATATCGTGCTCCATATACTCGAACACAAGATAGATGTTGCATGAAGATCGGGATGTGATCAGCCCTTCCAACTTGATAATATTTGGATGGTCGAGCCTACGGAGAATAGTTATCTCCCGAGCCATGAAACGAACACTCTCGGGCTCAAAATTGTCGAATCGGACCTTCTTCAAAGCAACTATCTTCCCAGTTTCCAAGTCTCGTGCTCTGAAAACAGTGCTGTATGTACCCTGACCAATCTGTTCAAATATATTTGGAACTTTACATCTTTATCAGCAAAAATCCCCATAATAAGAAAACTAGTTCTTATCAGCTAACAATGTACTTCACCCTATTATTAATAGAGTAATGCAGCTTCTCATGTTGAATTGGAAAATTTCAAGTGGAGTTCCAGAGTCAGATTTTTTTTAAAACAAATTATTTTTAGCAAGCAGTTGAAGGTAATATTTAGCTGAAATGACTTACTACAATTGAAAATGGAAACAAACTAGTCCTTTTTCACTACAATTCAATACATCAGCTACCTAGGGACCGTTTCAGAAGCAGGTTAGGCATAAACACATAACTGCACCAACTATACAATGAAGACTCCAGCTTAAATGATACTACATTAATTGAAGCAACCCTATACCAATACGCAATCATCAACTCCTCCTCGAATCTTACTCTCTATCTATCCATTGTTAAGAGAAATTCAAGAAAATTTCATACGCATTTGATTGATCTTGATATGCAGAAAATTGAATAAAAAGTATACTTCTTTACCCTCTCAAACTCGGAATATACAGATAAATGATGCATCCCATAATTAATCAGTAAATTTCCCAATATAATTCAAGAAAAAGACACAGGCAAAGTACTAAAAATCTCGAAAAAACTACCCCTAATTACTAAACAAAGATGATAACGACTGAATCACATGTCTACAAGTAAAAACGTGGCTAATCGCAATTAAAGATTCTAAATTTCAAACCTTTTCAAGTTTCTCGAAGGAGTCTGCTCTGAGCGGCACCCATCCCTGGATGGCTTCACCGGCCACCGCGCTCAGCCAAGCCGGCCATCCCGCCGCCACCTGCTCTCCCTCCACAAACTTGTGCATGTTTCCCAGCCTAAAACTTACCGACTCACTTCCACACCCATTCGAACTCGTCCGTCCCGACTCGCCCACCTCGCTCCCGGACTCAGTCGACCCTCTCTTCTTCACCTTCTTCAAGTTCGCATCCAGCTCCGCCGCCAAACCGCCGCCGCCACTCCCACCGAAGCTCCCTACCCTGTTCCGACCCGACCCGCCAACGAACGCCCCCGAGTGGTCCATCGCGGCCGGTGTAACTGACACCGTTTGCTTTGACGACACGCAACCCATAGCGGCCGCGCCACCCGGTCGCCTCACCAACCCATCAAAACCGCTGCCGTGACCGTCGGAGCAGAAAAGTAAGTCGAGCACAGATCAGAATATACCAAATCTTGAGGCGGGTCGAACTCTGTTTTGGGAAAGCAATGCCGGTTTCCTAGATCATCGAAAATTCAAGCTTCCGTTTTTATATGGCAATCAAGAAAAAAAGATCTTTTTCACGAAGCCTCTCTCTCTCTCTCTCTTTAATGTGCGGCAATTGCGGGATAGCTTCCCTCTTAATAGGTCTCGCAAGAACACAAGCGGAATCAACGTTGTGAGAAGCCAGTCGCCTCTTTTTTCCCCTCCCACACTATCACGTATACATACATATACTGTATCTATCTATATAATCTATTTTGCTTAATAATTGACTTGTTCTCTTAAAGAAAGGCAGCGGGAATCTGCACAGTGTAAAACCAAGAAAATTTGGCAGAATTATACCAAAAACACTCAGGGCATGTATTTGAATTTTACGTTGATTCGGATTTGGTAATGGGATCGGGGCTCAATTTCTGCACCATTCTTCTCTTATTTTAGGTTTCATGTTACTATATTTTACTTGCCTTCAAAAGCGTTCAAACTTCAAAACTAAACGCCCATTTTGGTGGGGGGTTGGTTGCAGCATACATAATAGTGACAGAGAATGAGAATATGGAGGTGGTGGGGTGGTTTGCGCTGGGGGGCACACAGATTTTATTTATTTAAGGCCTAAATTATAATAAATGCTTCATCTTCTTTTTTGGCATTTTATCTAGTAATTTATAAATTATTTGCTCGTCATTTTTCTGTCAGTCTGCTTCATATGCTGTAAATGACTTTTCTAAAAATAACTTTAATGACAATTTTATTTAACTTCTACTTTAATTTGTTTTCGTGGGGTGGGGCAATAATGGAGCGCGTGGGGGAGTGTAGAGATCGAAGGAAACATATTGGTTGGGTTGGTGTTGACGAATGAGCAATGTGTTGATATAATTATATTGATGTATTGAGAGAGGGGACAAAAGGAGGGGAAAGATTAAAAATAAAAAAGAGTGGACAGTCAAATTCCACTATAAAATGTTTGTGGTATTAAATATTATTGACTAGCATCTTGTATTTTGATGTAGATGAATTCTTGTACCATAGTCAACCGGTCACGGCCATATTAGTATAATATACATCACATTTGTATGTAAACTTTGTTCTCTGTAGTAAGAAAGTATCCACAAGAAAACGAGAAATGAAAGCTTTCAAATGATAATAAATTGTTGTTATCTTAAGAAGGTTAATTAATGTAATTAATTTTTTTGTGAGATGAGCTCATCCAAACAAAATAAATTACTATATATCATAACTTTCTAATTCTTACCTTAAACAATTCGATTTGAATTAAGTTAAAGAATAAAATTTCTTTAATTAATAAACAAAAAACGCGAGTCTTTGATGAGAAGGGGAAAAGAAAATAAAAAGAGAAAAGGAATTACTCGATAATGACAATAGACATCAGAAAAAACAAAAATTAATAAAAAAGCAAAAGTGGCAAAAATTTCAGCCTCAAGAAAAAGAAAAAGAAAATAGAAAACAAAGAAGGAAGCAAATGATTAAGGGGTGGGGTGGGGTGGGGTGTGGTAGCTTCACATCCACTCCCAAATATTTTCCATTCTCCAATTTCAAAAAGTCCCCCAACTAAAATGGTCATTTTTTATTTACCATATTGCATTGTGCATTTGTGCCTTGCCCTTCTCTTTGCTTTAAACAATATTTCACTTACTCATGTTTTTGTATTTATGGAAATATGTTTTTGTGTTTAATTCCTTTTAGTTTTTACTATCCATCATAACGCCAAATTAAATACATACTGCAAACGCTAAACAATTTAACAACTCGAACACTTGAAACACAAGGATTCCAGAGAGATTCTGTTGAAGTATCAGAGAGAGATAGAGAGAGAGACTTTAGGGATTAGTATAAAAGACTCTTAGTTTTATGATTCTGTAAAAGACCCATTCAACTGGAAATAATTACTCATTATGATTGTGAATAGGTGCGATTGAATTCATAGATTTGTAGACTAGTGTAACACAAAATGCTTACTTAGATTTACTAGCCACATTTAAATAAATAAAACATAAAGACTCTGTAACACTAATTTATATAACAAATCATGACTTGAATTCAAATATATAAATTTGGATCCAAATACTTGACTCGTTAAATCTTTCTATATAAATTTATGTACAAAAAATATGTTGTCTTAGAACTAAATTGTAATTTATTTTTAAGTGAATTTAAATTTTTCTACAAGTAAACGTATTCAATGTATAACCTAATTCAAATAATAAGCAAATTATATTAACTTTTGGGTGTATATAAGTAACTTAATAATCTTCAAATTATACTTGTTGTCAAAATAATAAAAACATCATACTTCATAAACTGGCTATCAAATCAATATTTATTTCCCACTGCCCTCTCTCTCACTCCACATGTATATATCTGATTATGATTAATATTTATTTCCCACTGCCCTTTCTCTCACTCCACATGTATATATAAATAAACTACTGGATTTCTTGAGATCACGAAAATTTTATTTTATTTTTGTCTTCTCGATAAGTCCACGAGTTTATTTCTAAAGATAAGGATAATATCAATGTATTGAATCGGTCAAGTACTCTTTAAAAACCTTGAGTGCTTACTTTTTTACTTTTAATCCGTAAAGCAACACCTAATTGGTGGTTTTTATAAGTGCTAATAGCTTATTTATTTAGCAAAAAGGTAATAGTAGTTATAAAGATAAAAATATATTAATTATAATTATTTTTGTATAAATAGACAATTTTATCCTTGATAAAATTGAATAAAATGAAGTAAAACAAAAGAAAATTCAAATATGCACTATCATAAAATAATTTGAAAAACAAAAAACAAAACATTAAAAATAATCTAATTACCACCCCAAACCCCATCGCCGCCTCCCCCCACCTTCCTCTCCTTCTCTGCAACTTTCACGGTTTCACCCTCCCATCGCCTCCACCAAACCCTGCCGGCTACCACCACCTCTCGCTCCCCCTCTCCTACTACATCACTCAACACTCAGCTCGTAACACCGACCCTCTGCCGTCGTGCGCAGCCTCCCGCGCCGATTTTTTTGGCTTCGAGGTTATCGTCACGCTTTACCGGCGACAAGGCAGCGGCTGCGAGCTCGTCTGGTGGCCGCGATGTAGGCGGCGACTCGACGAGGACGCTCGTCCGGTGGCGGTGGCGTGACCTTGTCCAGGGAGGCGGCGGGATTTAGCAGGGTTGCGGGGTTTGATTTTATTTTATTTTTCAATTTCAGTTTTATAAAATTGAATTCATCTGATTTTTTAATTTAAATAATTGAAAATAAAATAACAAAAGGATACTTAAAATAAATCGTTATTTTATATTTTGCCTCTGTTTATAATCTATTAATTGATGCTACACTCATTATTATATTTTTGTTTCATGTAGCATATGACAGTGACTGGAAATTGAAAATTGTCTAGACTCGTCAATATCGTTGTGCTGTGTGATAAGACAATAATGTGCCAAATATACTCTGGCTCTTTGCAGTGAGGATTTTTTTTTTCTTTTAGTTTTTTTTTTTTTTTTTTTTGTATAGTTTGTGTACTTGCATGCAAAGGTAGGAATACTAAAATTGTAAGAAATTAAAAGATGAATTTGTAATTACAATATTTTGAAATCTTGTAAAACTTATAAATTCAGAAGTTTGATGAAATGTAAATTCGCTTTGACTATACGATCTAAATATAATGGTGCTGTTTATTTATAAATCTTAATCAATAAAAAGAAATTTTGAAATGATAAGTTGGTGGCCATGCTATTATTTCAAGGATGACTTGTGCTCTTGGGAAGCTTATAACACTTGGGACCATTTTGGTTCGGAAACCATTAATTCCTCCAACCTGTACAATTTATTTTATTATATTAAAAAACGCCACAATGTTGAATTTTCTTCAAAAAAATTACACGTTCTTATCTTTATGAAATTGATACACAAATTTTTTAATATTATTTAATGGTCATGGGCATGCACGATGCTCTATCGTGGATCAAGAACCAGGGCTTGGATCGAGTCGAGGTCGCCACTGATTATCAAGTAAGTGGAGTTTTTATATTTCAGGAATATCAAGTAAATTGGTAAATAGGTAGCGTCATATCATCAACTTTAATAATTCTTTTGTCCCTTTTTATTTTGGTTATGAGAATATGATTATCATTTATCACAAGAAATTTAATTATATAAGAGTGTATCTATTTAATAAAATACGTGAATAAATAACAAAGATTGCAGCATTAATTTGTAAAACCAATAATTTAGGAATTACGACATAATCATAGAGGGTTGTGATCCCTATAAATGAAGTTAACTTTTGCCATTGGATTAAATGGATCTGTCATTTCACAGACCATCAATTTTCATTAGAGAGTAGCATGTGATATATCATATGTTAACAATACTCACTCGTCTCCCAAGTCTTTTAACCTCAATCATTGCTGCTTCCCACGTCTTATTTCTCATTATAATGCTAATGCTAATACTACTCATTACACCACATGATTTCTCTCGGCATTCGTCTTTTTCAATTTCTTGAAATATTATACAAACATTGCAAGGAGATTTACGGAGTAGTTTCACACTCATTTTTGGGGATATTAATTGAAGTTGATAAATGTGGTGATACGAAATTCATGAGGCAATGTCAGAAATTTGCAAATTGTAAGGACACAAGTTCAACAAAGTGGCACTTTGGATCTTGTGAAAATTTGAAAAAATTAAGGCTATTTTTTAAGTGTGTGTGTGTGTGTGTTGGGGGGTTACCAAAAAATTTAATCAAGTTGGTCCAACACCCACCCCACCCAACAAATTTGCTTAGGCCACTCATCACAATTATATAAATTAATCAACTCTCTAACGAAATCCCAGCAATCAGCACCCAAACTTCTTGATTTAGGCTATGCTTTATCTACAAAAGTTGATGCTATCCTAGTTAGCACCAAATTTACGAATGTAGCTCAGCTCTATTAATATACGACATGTGTATATTAAAAATATTCTTTGTAAGGAACAAACATATTACGTAATACAAAATCAGTACTTTGGGCTATAATTAAATGAATAAATCGATATTACCATAAAAGTTTCAATTCTTGCTTCAAGATTTATTATATTTATATAAGAGTAGCAAAGTGCTGATAGTAATATAGCTATTGGCAAGTAGGAGAATAGAGCCGTATATTGATGCGTCGATAATAATGAAACACGAGAAGACTATTTACTAAATAATGAAGAGGGCCTTGGGGGATGGGTCAAAGGTAGGTCAAGTGGAGTGGCTAAAGTGCCATCCTCCAACAACTTCACTCACTCAGACTAAACAAGGGAACAAAAGGTAATTAATATATAAGAAAAGAATGGTATGATAATATTGGGAGGTATGGTTGGTGGTGACATTAGCATGCCACTTAATGACTGCACAGATGAAAGAATCTTTTTATTTAACAATCTGGCACACCCCAAAAATAAAAGTTCCCTACACTTTTCTATGATGTTACCACTTATTACAGAGCAAAAAGTCAAATAAAAAGAAGCATGTATCATGAAAAAGGAGCAATTGATGTGTCAGCTCGAACTACAAAGTAAATATCAAATGTTAAGAGTAAAATTTATAATTTAGTGGAATTCAACTGATTGAATGGAGCGAGCTTTAGTAAAGTTGAAGGTCTTCTCTCAGCAAGTAATTAACTAGAAAATTAGCAAGAATATGAACATTTTCTTTATCAATCTGTATCCAACAAATTAACTAGAGATTAAAGACAAACACGTCCGATGGTTTAGAATACTTTCAATCTCGGAAAAAATATGTCACGTGTATATAGATGATGAAACGAAAAATATGCTTGATAAACCTAACTTGGAAGAACAAAGAAGAAGTCAGACAAAACCTACCTTTTCCATCACAGAACAGAATGCATCTACCGTTTTGATTCCTCGAGCCACGCTGTCTTTGCCGTTTATGTCAATGAAGATCATAGAGTCTGTAATGGAGCACATAAAAAATCAAATCTGTTTCAAGAATTGATTTGAGTCGACTAAGTGTTGGTTGAAGTAGCAGTCAACATTCTTTGAATGGAAATCTTTGTTTCGAACACCTCACTTCTCTAAGGAGCTGTCGTTGTAGGGCAACTTGCACGGAGCCTTTTGATCTTTGGATTTGTATTGCCCGAGCAGTTCAGCAACGGCTGTGCAGCGACACTGGTTTCCTGGCCTTAAAACACCTCCATAGACAACAGCCATTTCAATGATGTCGAGCTCCTTGTCTGCAATCAAAGATGACAGCGTGACTCTTCAAAGTAGAATCAGATGATACAGTTTATTAACTCAATAAAACCCCAGAAAGACGCTAAGTAATTAGACAGATTAAGTGATTCTTTATCAAAGTTTCAATTATAAAATTTGAAGTCCATAGATACTGCTGGCTTCTTCTATCAACAAGATAGTATGAGATGTTTGGATTATGAGTGGGTTTCACTTGACATCCAAGTCATCCAAACTCATAACCAATGCCATAACAACCAACAACAGTGCCTTTAAATTTTTATCATTCGGGTCAGTGTGGTCGCCTTTCTTTTATTTTCCTAATTTTGTTCCTCAAGCAGCTGCAGTCACATTTCTGCACATTTGGTCCCCAGCCCCCAACTTCTAAATAAGAACTGCCATACCAACTCGAGCTTAGTTTGGCTGAACACATAAACAGATAATTGATTTTATCATCTAAGTACTGTAATCACATGGATAAAGAGATTAAAACATGCTTAGATTTGTTTACCACTAGATCATACAGAGAACAATATTCATATATAAGTCTATATATAATAATGGTAACTTTAAGTTCAAGGAATATGGGATCTAGATTGCTGGCTTGATGTTCATCTTTACAATATTATTCAAATAAATAATAAAAGTACATAGATATGAAGTAAGTCAATCCATCATCATCAACAAATCCTGTGTTCACTAGCAGCAAGGCCAGTCAAAGTTAGTTTTTCTCCAAGTTATACAACTTTCCCACCTATTATCGTTTGATCAATGATCTTGAATTTCCTCCTCAATAAACTCCATCCAATTTCTTACAACCCATGACTCCTTCATGCCTTTCACTAACCTTCTGGCACTCGTCTTAGAATACACAACACTGTTACCATCATCTTATGCAAATATTATGGGGGTGATGGCTCACTCATAAAACCATTTATATTACATTACACGAAGCATCTTTATTTCAAGGAGACGAAGAAAAACCGCTCACTGATTGGATATAACACAAGTCTCACTCACTTCATCCCAATACAAACGTATCTTTGAAAAAAATTAATTTTCTGTAGCACCATGCAATTGGTCAAGGCAATCCTTTCCTTTCCAATATGCGTCATTTATTCATTACAAGTACTTGCATATCAATCCAAATAACTTATTGCATTGATAAACGATAAATATAAACAAAGAAGAAGAACATCAAGAAGCAAAGTTATGGTATACCAGTGAACTTAATGTCACAAGGTAGCCTTTCAACGTCGAACCATCGATCCCCTCCTTATCCGATTTGAATCTGTTCACCCTTGTCTGTAGAATCTGGCAATTCTCTGCTACCGACTCACCACCTGCATAACTTACTTTTCCCCAAATTTTCCATTAAAAATAAAAATGCAAGTTCCAGATATGCTAAAAACTAATGCAGTAGCAATCTCGAATCATCAACAATCAAAACCCCCTAAATTGTTGCAAATTACATTTCAGAACTAGTGCAAAAAAGTAAACACAAATTACCAGGAATGCAAATCTATTCTCCAAGAAGAATGGCTGGAAAGCAAGGGTAGACAAAGAAATTCAAAATTAAACACATAATCCTTGTTGAATTTCTGTTTGAGCCCACTAAACAAAAAAAGAAAGAAATACCAAGTAGGGACCTTTGGAAAAGGGGACGACGTGATCATACTCAAAGCAGAGGCAGCGCTGGCAAATGCAGAAGCGTTTGCAGACGACGTTTCCGGCGGCGTCCTTGCGCCACCGCTCCGTGTGGCGGCCGGGCACCGCGTCAGCCTTGGCCCAGCAGATGCTCTTGGCCTTAGTGTAGAAGAATCCGGGGTGCTCTTCGTCCTAGTGCCTCCGAACTCGCGGCGGCGATGACGAACCAGACGCGGAGCTCATACTTCAGCTTTTCCGTCGACTACACTCGAATTTGTTTTTCCGTACAGTTTAATTTATTGGTTAGTTTATAACAGATTTTTCAATATTTTGAGAGTGATTTGTAATTATTTTATCTAATAATAATTTCAATATAAATAAATAAATAACACAACATCTAATTTATCACCAATTTCACAAAATTAACACTCAATTTCACCTAATTTCTTTTGAATTTCACGATTTTTATTGATGAATTGATCACAATTAAGAACGAGACTCCCAAATCATCCAAGTCTTGAATACCAAGGACAAACAAGTTGTACAATATTTATTGATTTTTCCAAACAAATTAACCAATGAATTCCAAGAAGGAGAGGTATATTGACACAGTGGTGGTGCTATGAAAGAGAAGAGAAGCTGTTGCATTTCAGAATTCTTCAACCCGAAGGGCATCACGCGGCATCTCGTATGCATCTTTGGATCTCGATTTCTTCACTCCCGCTGTGAAGCAGACTTTATCAGACTTGTAGCCTTCCACATTGATGCTGCTCACCTTCACCCACACCAGCACCTTTGTCTTCATCCCCTCAATTCCCGTCAGCTTCCCTCTCGATAATGTGGCCTTCACACGAGTCGAGTACCTCACCACGGATGAGTCCTTGAAGCACACCTCGCACGGAGAGGACATGTACACGATGAGCTTCGACTTTGCCTCCTCGAATTCATAGCACGTTATGTTCTGAGGAAAAAGACCGGGAGGAAGATTGTTCTCTCGGAGGAGATCCGGCAATGATTTCAATGGCTTTCCTGCAGAGAGGAGCAATTCATTTTATCAGAAAAAAAGTGGGATTAGACAACACATCATGATTCAAGAAAAGAGATGCTTTGATCTTTTGATACTCTTGAAATCATCTCACAATCATGTGATGCTTCCTTCATTTTTGTTAAAGACTTATTATTATTGATGTAAATGAAGTGCAATATGTTACTACAACCACGTACAAAGATGTGATTCTAAAATGAATGTGAATAAGTTCATTCAACTCAAGGTTTTGTCATGTACCTTTGAGCTTGTTGAAGATCCATTTCGCCTTCTCTTCCACAGTGTTTGACAAAGTCTGGAATTCGACAGACAAAACGAACACACTAGATTAGAGATATATTACCACAGATGCAGGAAAACTCGATCTTTGATGGGAACAAAAATGCTTTAGGATTATCATGATCTTCGCCTAATTGTCAGCATCACTCATGAAGCAAGAAATGTAGTAGCATATAGAAGAGTTCTACTATATCTCAACAGGATAGATATCGAATGAAATGCTGCTATCAGTTAGAAAGAAAGAAGGAATGCTGTAGATAGAACATGCTACACCAACTCATCTATACCAATAAATGGAATTTGTTCCTATCATTACATGAAATTTAAAATAATCAAAAGAGCAATTCAAGAACAATTTATCAGCAGATTGGCATCATAACTCAAGAGATGGAATTTATAAATCTAACTAAATGTAAGCGATCTGCAATTGGTGAAACAGATGCTTAAAACCAGAATTCAACTATCTTCTTTCCAACAACATTTCACACATTAAATCACATATGAACTCAATTTATGCCATCGCACCCTGGAACTTCAACTTAAAAAAATATAAAAAATAAAAATAGATTCAAGAACTGTGTTTTTTTTTTTCAGTCAAGATTCAAACTTTAGCAAAACAATAATCAGACCTATCTTCAACTGATGCACCAAATACACCCAAATCAGCACCAATCACGAACAAGGCTGATTTTTACAACCAGCATTATCATCTAAAATAAAAAGACAATCATTCAAACACATAAAAACACAGATTTCTAGCAAGAAAGAGGAAGAAAACAGAACCAAACAAAACCCAGAAAGACAGAAAACAAAGAAATCAAGAGAGATAAGAGAGAGAGATGTCATACAGAAATGTCTTGGGAGATGTTGGAGATCTCCTCTTTGGCTTTCTTGGAAGCCCAAAATGTACCTGCTTTAATGCTCCCAACTTTTACCAAAGCCTTCTCCATCTCTTCCTCCACTACAAAGGTATAGGAGACTGAAAGGTTTCCCTCGTACGCTTTAAGTATGGGAAATGAAATCTCTCTCTCTCCCTCCCTCTCTCTCTCTCTCTCTCTCTCTCTCGCTCTCTCTCTCTCTCTCTCTCTCACACACACACACACACACACTGTTTGAGTTATACAGCTCATTCAAGATTAGAAATTGGCATTACACTGGCACGGAGTGAAGAAATACCGGCGCCCCGACAAACAAGATTGCGACTCGACTATCCCGTTAAATCAACAATTACCATTCTAAAATAGTAAAATGGGTTTAAATAGCATGTAATTTAGATTTCGAGAATTTTCTTTTTCATATTTTTCAATTTAGATTTCAATATTTTTATATCAAATTTGTAACCGAATTCATAACAAGTAGTCATCGACTGCTAGAGACTAACACAATTTGAAATTTGATATTAGAACAAATAAAATTCTAATTTCCGAAACTAACAAATAAAATTCTGATTAAAACAATTATATTGTGAATCTGTGATAGAAGAAATATTGATGTTCACAATGATGGGTTACCGTTACCCTTCAACCTAAAGTTTTAGTCGAAATCTTGAAATCTACTCAATAATTGAAACACTCGAATACCATCATGAAAATTATTGAATAAGACATATAACCTTAATCATTACATGCAATTACATCGTGGTAGACCAGTGTTTTAGAACTCGGACCAGACCGGCCGGTTTGACCGATTCGGCCGTGGACCGGACGTGTCTAAAAAATAATTTTAGTTTATGCTTGATGGGATTTGATCTCTTAACCAGTGATAATATATGATTTATCTTATTCATTGAGCTACAAGAATTTTTATAATATTTTATGAACTTTAATTATTCTTATATATAAAATATCGAATTTTTTTATTTACAATATCTCATAATTTTTCTAAAGTCATGAATATTTTTATCTACTTTATTTGTCAACTTTGTTAGTTAATATTTTTAACTCTTAAGAAATGATGATATGTATTAAAATAATATGCATAAATTAATTATTAACTTAAAAAAACGCATATGAAACACGATGCGTTTAATTGAAAACAATTCTATCAAAAAGTAATAAAGCACAAACTCAAAATTAATAAAATAATTCATGCCTTCTAGTAAAATTGTAAAATTAA